>LN483482.1:151742-200403 GCA_900002565.1 Culicoides sonorensis | reverse complement strand
AAAAAGACCACCTGTGGTTTAATTGCTTGATAATTTGATGAAGATAAAATTAAAAAAAAAAAAAAATGGAAACTCGTTGCCTTTAACTGATAAAAGATTAAAGAGTGTATTTTAAAGGGTATTCAAAAAAATATGAGAAAACGCGTCAAATTTTCTAAGTTTGTAATTTAAGTTGAACCTTCATAATTATTTCTCGAATTTGATAAAAATTATTAAATTTCTCTTTAAATAGTATACTATTTAATTTTTTTTATCTTTAAAGGAAAATATCATGTTGAAATATATTTTCTTCTTACTAAATAAGATTAATGGAAATCTGTTTCAATTAAAATTGATTTTCTTCTCCGTTTTATGGGCCTCAGTTATTTTGTTCATTTTATCTTTGATATCATCACAAGTCAGATTGTTTGTGAACTGTTTCATTCAATTTTATCGTAATTTTTTTTATTTCATTAGTTTGAAAGCGATTTTTAACTCTGAGAATACTTAAACGCAGTAGTATAACTTTGTTTTTAGTTTTTGCATTTCTTATCTCTTATTCATCACAATGTCTGATGAAGATCTACTACTACTACTAAAATTAAAATATTTTGAATTTGAAAAATCCTACAGAATACATTTTTTACCGAAGGGAAAAAAATGGAAAAGACATAATGAAAAATTAATGAAGCTTAACATGCCACTTTGCCTTTCTTACAATAGAATTATGTTTAAAATTAAAATAATGCATCAACTTTAGCTATTGTAATGCCTTTTCTTCATTTAAATGAGGAGGAAAAAATAGAAAAAATGCAATTGAAAATAAAACATTCTTTTCTTTCCTTAACGTTTTTCTTGAATAATCTTAGTAGAAAAAAGTCTTACACTGTCTTAAAGTGATTTTAAAATTGGAAAAAAAATAAATTTATGAGTTTAAAGTTAACGTCAAATACGTTCCTTGTTATTTTTTTCTGGAATATATATAATGAGATATGCAAAACGCAAAGGGTTGAATGTGAATCCGCATAAAAGCTGAAAATATCGTATCTTGTATTACGAAAGCCAAAAGTATCAAAGGTGTAAAATAAATCCAACAAATAAGCAGAAAAAAATACGAAAAAATATAAAATGGAATAAAATAAAAGTAATATCAGACTGAGGCAATCGAATTTATACCTACTACATTATGCATTTGTGTTGAAAAATGAAATGAATGAATGCATGAATTTTCCGTAAATAAGTAAAAATTATAACAGCAACAACAATCAAATGCGAAGCAAATGTGCTATCACATGGAATGTAACAAATTCTGTATATATACAAAAATTCAAAACGCAAATGTATATCTCTAACATTCATCAGATACAATAATTTTCTTCATATGTATGAACGCCTTCTTTATTTCATTTCAAATATCAGCTGGCTTTCGTGTGTGAAGTTTTCACCACTTAGTGTCTAATTAGTAAAATTTTATTTTTTTTTATTTTTCAACTTAAATGACTCACAACTGGCCTATTTGATAGTACATCTTTAATTGTTGAACTTATTTTTTTAAATATTAAGAAAGTGGCAGCAAAGTTTAAAAGTACATTTTCAAATTAAAACTAGTGCCAATTGCCAGTAAGGTCAATAAACAAAGTATGAGTAATGAAAGTAAAGTGAAAACTTTACAGCCATTCTATTTTTATATTTCAGTATAGTTGTTTTTAATGCCAATGAATTAGTAACGAGGCTGGTTGTAAGGTGAAGTATACAACAGAGACATGGAACACACATTTTTTTTTGTGTATACCATACATGTAAAG
Organism: Culicoides sonorensis; assembly: GCA_900002565.1. Taxonomy (NCBI): domain Eukaryota; kingdom Metazoa; phylum Arthropoda; class Insecta; order Diptera; family Ceratopogonidae; genus Culicoides; species Culicoides sonorensis. The sequence goes on along the minus strand of LN483482.1, from coordinate 198,619 downwards.
TCTAGAGATAAAGCAAAAGAAATAAATAAAAAATATTGTGGAAAACATTTTTCCTCCTTTATAAATAAATTTACTCTTGTTTCAATTTTCTCCACAGATATACTTTCTTATAAATGAAAAAAAAACGTGAAAGAAAAAAATTATGTAGCCTTGATTTTTGCTCCTGATTAGACCTGTCATGAACCAAATGGTAGACGAATAAAACAAATGAATGAATGAAGGAAATATGTAAAGGTAATTTATCTCTTAAAATGAATCTTGTGTTTTTTTTTCAAACAAAGTTGAATACATATTATAGAAAATGCAGGGAAAATTAAAACATGACATGCGGCTGCTTTATTCAAAGTCATAGGATGAAAAAAATATGTATTAAAATGAAAGAAAATACATTTTCTGTATTCTTTCTTATCGTTTTTACATCTCATCTCAGGTTAAATGTCATATCTTGGAAAATGAATACTTTTTAATATCAAGAAGAAAGATCAACCCAGAAAATTTGTTTTTTTATATAAAGAAAAATTCAATAAGAACTTTAGATCGTAACTTTTTGATAAAACTTGTTGACATTACTTTTCAATTAAACGATGAAAACAAGAAATAATATTTAAATGGAAAAGCACAGTGTAGAAAATTCTCATACTTAGTCAGGTTGTTTTTTTTCTTATTTTTTCACTTTTTTCCTAAGAACTAACTCAAAAGCAAGATTTTAGTCAACATCAGTGAGACACAAACAGTAAATGTGATTCCATGAGATTTCGAGAGAATTTTTATGTCACTTCTTGTCGTTCCCCGTAAAACTAATTTTAATCTCAAAACGATTTTCCTTGAATTTTCAATTTAAATTATTTGTCATACAAACATCAAACATATTCTATTTTATTGCAATCTAACCTCGTGACTTTTACAATTTTCACATTATTCACACGCCTTTACCTCTAATAACATAAAAGTCTCATTCCACCTCAGACAAATACAAAAACCGAATAAACATATAGAAAAATATGCAAAGTCATTTAAACCTAATAACATAATAATAGCATTCTTTATTTTTATGATATGACTCAAATTATTTACTTTACAACACCTTTTTTATATTCCTTTTTTGTATCACACATCATCTTGGTTACGTCTATCTACACACATAATAAATATAATAATAATAAAGTACGTACACGTCACGGATCGAAGAATTTTCTTTAAACATGTATAATAAGTAGAGTCTTTGGCTGAAAAACATCCCAATCATTTTTCTGGCAAGGTGTTATGCATGAATTCTTTTTTGAAGGATATAAGTTACTTTCCATTTTATTCTAACATTGTCTTTACCTTATGTTCCGGATCTTTATGAAAAAGCAAAAGAAAAAAAGAGTGGAACAGGTAAATCCAATTCACAAAAAAAAAATTATATGTAAAAAAAGAAAAGCGTAAAAGATGGTAGGGGTGAAATGAATAGGATTTTCGATCCATCTATTTTTTAAAAACATTTCTGGTACATTTATTTCTGACGGAGTATTTTGAAGAGGGTTATTATTTTTTTTAAAAAAGTGAATGTTGGAAAAGAAGAAAAGATCTCAATATGTTTATTTAAGGCAATAAATACATTATTTTATATCTCATTTTACGCAATTCATGGTACCTGTTTCAGTGTTTTTTTTTGCTCTTTTATTTTACAGTGGCGTAGGGGCACTTTGAACATTGGACAACAATTTAATCTAACACATAATGAATGAATAGACAAACGGTAATCCAAATAAACTATCACGTGAGCAGCAGGCTCGACGAACTCAATAGACATAGTGAGACCCGATTGAGCCGTCATCCTTAATTCAAATCCATTGCATAAATACAGGAGATTTGAAAATTATAGAAAGTGTTTAAAAGTTTAAACAAAGCACAGTTTTCTTTATTTACATAATCTTAGCTACGTCACTGTCTAACGATAATATTTTCTTTTCTTTATAACATTATTCAATATGTAAATACAGTTAAGCAATAATAAAATTTGTATCAATACAAGCTTTTCAAAGGTGTATTGTTATCTTGGGGATCGGACACCCTTTTTAAAAACGTGTACAAATACACATACAATAGATGAATATACCGGAAAATGAAGTGTGAAACAGAAACAAATACATAAAGCAGAACAGATTTGAATAATTTAATTACTAATTTAGGCAAATATTGTCGTATATGCACAAACAGCTCTATTGTATATAATATAAAATACGATCTAAAAAGGGAACATAAAATTTTATTTTAAAGCAATCATTTTACGTTAGTTGGTGTGCATTGAGTTATACCAATTTAATTTCACTTAATTAATATTAATGATATTTGATGTTTTTCTGTACAATACAAATTCAAGAGTTTCCTTTTTTTGTACGTTAAACGAAGAAATTAATTTATACATTTTTGGCAAGAACCATTTCATTTTAAAAGCAATCACATTTATTTTCTAACCCAAAAATAATATCAAATAAAATAATTAAAAGCCAAATTTTTGGTGTGCTTTTGTGGTGGCTTTTATTAAATTGATACTCAAATAAATAAATAATCAAATCTACTAAAGTGGTTTTAATTACACTTTAAAAGAGGTTTTTTTGCACAAATTATTATTTTAATATGCGGTTTGAAATTTTTGAATGTGATTCTGAGATGAGATTAAATTTGAAGAGAAAAAGTTTTCTTTCATATTTTTAAATTATGAATGAAAAAAAAAGAAGATTGATAACAAAGATAAAAGAGAATGATGGAAATAATAACATTAATTGCAACTAATTATGAAATATTATCATTTCAGTTTTTTTTTTCAGACCAATTTTTGTGCTCATCTTAAATGATAATGCAAAGTGCTTTTTTTGTTCACTTGATTACATTAAAGCTTCAAAAGTTATTAAAATAAATGGAATTAAAAAGTTTAGAACAAAATTATGAAATTCGTTTTCCTTTAAATTCTTTTGAAAATTTAAGCAAAACGTCTTTAAAATACTTCCCATATTTTATGTCTTGCATTTGACACAGAAAAATACAAACTTTAAACATTTTCTATTATATCGTTACCATAACCATTATTTTTTTTCTAGTTATTCCTCATATCTGGGTAATAATAATCACATAAAAATATAAAACTTTATCTTTTACAAACCATCAAAAAAATTACTCATAATATTACTGTTTGTAACAATGTGCCTGCATTCCTTATCGGTAAAAGATGTGCGTTTTATATGTTAAAAAAAAATAAGCTGACATGTTACTGTTACATACCTATCTCAATGCAATTCAATGTAAAATAGTAAAAAAAAATAATGTTATCATAATATTTTCATATGCTTTGGATTCATTTTTTCCTTTCTGCATTTTTTTATACAGTAAAATTATTTTTTATGATTTTTCTTTTTTTTGTCGAGGAAAAAGTTTTGCAAATATGTGTACATTGTGCACAGTCATACTTACCCTGCAACAGATATTGTTTAAAACTATTACGAATAATAATTTTGATAACTGTCTAGTTCGGTCGATAACGATATGGGTTGTTGTTTGTTTGAAAATCAGAATAATTTGACAGATATTGTCGAAAGTTCTGAAAAACTAAGTTAGGACTATATAACTGACTTAAAAATCAGTTCAATTTGAATTCTCAAAAGTCAGGCTATATGTCTCGAAATTCACGGGAAAATATTCAATGATGAAAAATATACTTCGAAGAAATTTAAATGTAATTTTAATTATAATTATTTTAATGGTCATCAGGCACGACTAGTGTGGTGTGATGTGTCTTATAAACTAAATCTCGTCTCTTTTTTAGGTGGTTTTTTGGACGTTGTGTAGATGTGTGTGTGAATGTGTTTTATTTTGGGGTAACTTGAGGTGAGAGTCGTTACAAGTGGGGCTTTCCGGGACGAACCCGTACTTACGGATCCAACTTGACGCGACTGTTGAGTGTTCGACGGGCGGGGTTCAGGCAGTCTCTTATGATATGCCTTCGGGTTTAGCACCCATAGCACTTGACTCGTTGCCGGTCTCGAAATGACCGTCGGGGTTTCTTGGCCTTATTTGTGTCGGGACGTACCACGACACTTTGGATCTTTGACTGGCCCTCGGGGGAACATACCATCCCTTCTTCCGCGGACTCACCGGGTATCTCGACATCCTTTTCTTCTGACTCTATGTGAAGGACATCCTCGTATTCTGAGGTTCCATATGGGGAGGAGTCTTCGAGGAGGGTCGCCTCGCAGGTTTCTCGGTCGGGGTTTTGCTTTTCGGCTGCTCCTTGTATCTCGATATGTGCTTCGGCTAGGAGTTTTCTTGCCAGCTCTAGCTGTTCCGTGACGTTTAATGATCCTGTAACCATTTAAGGGAGTTCAAATCACGCAATAAAAGAGGAGTGATTTACTTATAATATAATTTATTAAAACTACGACTTATTGATTACTTATAATTAAGTGAAGAACACATCTTCTTAAGGTGAAAGGTAGAACTCGACTAAATGGTTACAATGTTAAAACAGGTTTTTTCGGTTTATAGGTAACACTGTAAGTAAGGTGTCTAATTACTGATATGAAAAATTTTAATTCAAGATTAGATCTTGAATGCATATGTCTTCCATTTATAACCAAGATAAGCTTGTTTGAGTGACAGGACACAGAATTGATGAACAAGTAGAAAGACTTTCTAAAGGTGGCATCTCTGGGACTAATCGATCCGTTTGTAGCTATGAGTCCTGTTTCTTTTTTATGGGAGCTGCGCTGAATCTTCTCATTATTGGTCAGTGACTGTTAACAGTTAAAGCTGTGAAAAGACAATAATATTTATTTCACTGAAAATAAAATATCAAACAATGTCCCACGTGTAAACCAAATTTATTCCATAAATTAATGCTTAGACTTTTAAGCCAAATTGAAACATTTTGGTTTTACCAGGTACAATTTAATAAAAATTTATTATTTTAAACTATTCAAGCTCAGCTTCCCTTTGATCAGAATATTTTTTATATCATTTAAACTACAATAATTTTATAGTTAGAAATGTCTCTAAGGACCAAAAAACTACACAAACTATAATATTTGCTTTGATACTATCTGAATGTTTCTGGTTTTTTTTACATATAATATTCAAATTATGTATAAGAGGAAAATGAATTTAAATTGTGGAAAATTGTGGATTATGATACAGCTCTAAGCAGCAAAGGTCTCAGGACAGGTGATGTTATCGTTTGTTATGTAAAGTAAGCTCAAAGCAAATTTACATTTAAAACATTTAACACTTCCATTGAACAACCGACCATACAAGTAACATTAAGACCTTTGAGATCTACATTTTTATTCATTTTTGCATAATTTTTCGTTTATTCATTTAACTTTCAACTGAATTGAAAATAATAGTTTGACTTTGTCTCTGAGGTTGGTAAAAAGAGTGTTAATATTAATATTGATGCGGTTTTTTTTACATTTTTTTAATTTTATATGTAAACCTCATGCATTTCTTTCCTCCATTTCGAGTAAATAAAGTCCATTTAGGAATCAATAAATCCTTATTATTTCCATAAACTTTCACTTTTAATATTTATGAGTGTGATACACTTTGCCAGTCATTAGTTCAAAGTTATTTCATTCAATTGTTCTCTCTTTTACGAACTCATTCAAGACTAATTTACCCCTCTAAATACATGAAAAGTAAAAAAAAAGTTTAATATAAAATAATAAAAAGAAAAAATAGTCTCGAAACAAGAAAAAAAGACAAGTCTATTATCTGACAAATTGAAAAACTTTTACTTATCTTTTATGAAGATCTGAGATGAAGGAATATTTATGCTAAAAGTACTTGATTTTTTTTCGTGAACTTTGACAATTTGCCACGTTTTTATCATCATCATCATTACCATCAATGTATTTTTTTGTTCTGTTAGTGAACTGCGAACTATAGAAACAGTAGTAATAATAATAAAAATCAATTTAAAGAAAATAATAATTTATTTTGTTAAGAAATAATAAAAAAGTAAAAGTTTTTTTAAGTGAAAAATAATAAAAAAAAAGAAACACAAACTTTTATCTTAGAAGTTGTTCGAATCTTTCACCTTATTTTCCTTGTTTTAAAAGTGTTTTTTTTTTATTTTCCATGAAATATGAATATTAATTTTTATCATTAAAACATTTCAACTTAAGATTTTCATGTGTCAATATTTGATTCAATAAATCAAATACAAAGTTAAAAGGCACATAATCGAACATCAAAATTCATATAACAGAATATTATTTAATTTAATCCTTTTGTGTAGAAAATTGATTATTATAATATGTATTTATTATTTGACTCAATTAAATTTGCTACATCACATGGTTTTATCACTCATAATAACCAAAGGGAATTTGTGTAAATACATGAGTGAAAATAAGTGGATGAGAAACATTGGACATGTTTATTGGTTTTCATACAAATTTCATCTTGTCATTTATTTCACAGTAGTCCTAGACCTAGCAGGAAGTAACTTAATATTAGAAAATTGTGCAGTTTGTTAGAAAATTAATTTAATTAAAAGAAGCATGTCACTATACAACTTTTGAAATAATGTATTCAATATTTTCTACACTAAAGGCAGAATTATATTGCTTCTGGGTGGTATTGAGATGATATCACACCATTCAAAGATAATGTGTGTATGTCTTTTTTTCTCTATATCTCTCATGCAAGTGTATGCATGATCTGTTTTAACTTAATTTTCGTCATTGTCACTTCTAGAGTTTTCTATTTGCAAAAATGAGGCTGTTACTATTATATTATATTTATGTGATGATGATGACAAGACAATATCTTTACCGATAAAATGTATTCACTATTGTCTGTGTATGGATCAATGAAATTACTGAAATGGATTTCAAATAAATGGACTGTGTAAATTTCGGAATCGGTAATAGGTTTATGAATGTGGCCCAGTCGAAAAACATTCCATAAAAGTCCTAAATCCAAAGTAGGCAAAGGATTCTGGTGGATCTTAGCTTTTATACTATCATCCGAGAGCAGCCACGTCCTCAATCGACCAGAATAATTATTTAGCCCGAAATAGACACATTTAAGTTAGACCAGTTATTGCATTTAAAAATATTAGCCACAAAGTATAGTTTTTGGGTTCATCAGATGGTTGATTAATAATATTAAACGGTTTGGCAATAATTGTGAAAAATTTCTGGTAAAAAAAATTTTTTTCAGATCTTAAATTCTTTATCCAGCAACATGGAAGCTCCGTCACAACATTCACACAACAACAATAATAAAACGATAACTTTATTTTCATCAGACAGATGTGTGATGTTTCCTTCCACATAATTCTCTACACTGTTTTAATACATTTTACACTAAACCTAAAAATATTCGTTTATTTCACTTTATGCAATTCCTTGCTTTCATGTACCCCTCAAGGGTGCTTTTCAACAAATTTCCATGTCATCTAATTCATGTCTTCTCATGCAATTTTTACTTTTTCTTTATGAATGTTTAAAACATGCATTGTATAGCATATGAAAATAATAAAGACATATAAAAGCATGTGAAATTGAAAATCTGCATGATAATTTTATTTTATTCAAATTTTATTTAATACAGACAGCAAATGTATGAGATACATTTTCTGCCTATTAGAATTTATGATGGAAAAGAAACAAATGAAGTGAAAAAGTAATTGTATTGTTTTGCAAAAATAAAGAAAAATAAAAGGATTAAATTTACTATCCTATTTGACAATTTTGTATTTTTTTTTAAATTATTCATTTGATCTAAATAAAATGTTTTTTAAGTTTAATATGATAAAATTAAACAACATTTTCCAAATAATATTACATAATCTCTAATCAAGATTGATTAAGCAATAAATTTTCCTAGTTTTTCAATAAATACAACTCAATTTGTATTCAAATTGGTCATATCATGAACCAAAAAGCCATTTAAATCATAAAACAAAACTAAATAAATGAATTGGTTCAAAATATGTTTATGTGTGAAAGAATTCTCTTTTAATTATAATTGAACAGTTTATACCTAAACACACATTGTTGCTGTCTATAGAGACAATTTAACATCATTTAAATAGTTTTGAATTAAAAATAATAACATTTCATAAAATTTTTGACATCAAACCAAATACACATTAAACGATGAATGAAATAAACAAAAAAAAATACAAAATTTTGATTACACTAAAAGCTTTTTAGATTATCAATAATTGGTGTAATATTTCTATTTAGAAATATGTGTGTTTGTGGTTTGTTTGTTCATAATATTTATCAAAATAGATACGAAATCATAAAAATCAGTGTTCATGCATGTCACGTACGCTACTCATGAGACTTATAATAAAATTAGTTCATGAAAATGTGAAAGAGACTTTGTGTTAAACAATGACCATGCCAGAAATATGTTTATAATAAACAAATTATTATTAGCAGAACGTAAATGTTATATGAAATATGAAAAAATTTGGAACCTTTAACTCTTTTTATCACAAGGATAGCTTTTTCAAAGAGAACAATTGGATTTCAACTTCCTAGTTGATAGAAATTTGCTTGATGCACAATGGGCCTATTGATGTGAGAATAATTACAATCGCTGGTGTAACTTCAAATAAAATCCAGAGCTCTTCTGGCTTGAGATATCTCAAATTGCCTGCATTATGTGAACGTGAAAATTTCATCCTATTTTTACGGGTTCATTTCATGAAAAAATTGTATTGATTTTTTCACTGATATCAATTTTCATCATCTCCTTAATAAAATAATAATATTATTATTAGGCTAACAACCTTCTTTTCGATATTATTATTATTTGACTTCAGCAACAAGAATCATTATGCAAGCAAGTAAGCACCCATTGAGAAAACAAATCACTTAGCATTATAAAATTTGTCTGGTTATATCTCCAAGTGTAACACTTTGAACGTCATATAAATTTTCACATTCAGCTGTACGTATTTTCATATGTGATTTTATTTGAGAAAAAGAATTCCACAATGACTAAAGTAACATTTCTCTAACAATAAACTTGAATTTAAGTCGACACAACAGTATAAAATTGTACATTTATGTTTTTTGTGATAGAAAAATGCAAAAACACATTATGATACAATCATCATCAACAGTGCTTGCAAAATATACAAGAAGAAAAAAAAATCAGAAAAGAAGAAACATTTCACGTGAAATTTATGACATGTCGCTTCTTATATTGTTATTATTGCCATTATCACATGGGAAAAATAATAAAATTCAAAAATCAAGTCACGTATTTTCTTTTTCACAAATATAGTGAATAACAAATAAACATAATATTATTGTGTTGCTTTTTATGTTTCAATATCTACACTATAAATGCATTATTGTTATTATGATTTGGTTATGATGATACCTTTGATAATACACAATACAGATAAAAATTTAAAATTCGATATCAATGAAGCGTGTGTTTGTTCACATACTCAAGTAAAAAATATAGGAAACTGTCGTACATGTCTCAAATTTACATTGCAACCGCTTGAAATCATATCGAGAAAGTGTGAAAATAAAGTTTCAACTCCACTTTAAAAGGGTTGAGAGTGTTGTTTTCATTGAACTGTGTTGTATGTTTATAAAATTGTTGTTGTTTTAAATTAACCACAAAATTATGATGATGATGTGGGTTTCATTTGTTCACCTAAGTGTTCATTCAGAATATGTTTCAATTATTGACACTTTCGAATTTACACTTGCTTCAAGTACGTTATTGAAAATAAATCAAGTCTTATTATTTAATTTTTATAATAATTAAAGTTTTTCAAAATTCGGAATAATTTGTAATAATTTGTTGTCAATATTTTTCATAATTTATTTTGATTATACTTTTTATATTATCATTTGTTATCACTTATCTTTATCACCCTGATTTATTTAAAAATAGAATAATTTATTTACATGATTTTATATCAAAGAAGTAAAAACAAACAGCTTTTGTTCTAAAAATTTGATTGTGTGGTGCATGGGATCCATTGACATGGATCTGGCGTAGTAATACTATTCATAAAATGATTATCCAATAAAACTCTTAAAACTATTATTGAAGCAGTAAATAAAGTTGTACCGACAAGAACTATAACTATGATCCATTTAAAACGTCTCGAGTAAATAAAATCAAATGTCCTTACAAGATTTTCTTCTGGAATAGACACTGTTATTTTTGGATCTGCTGCATTTTTTGGATTTTTATCATCCGAAGAAACTTCATTATTTTGCTTAGGTAAATCTGTATTTTGTTTTAAGATTTTGAATTATAAAAAGAAGAAAATGATAATTTGTATACAGTAAGTTAAAAACACCTCGCACACATCCCTGCGGTTCCACACTTAGACGTCTTAGGTGACCACAATTCTCTTTTTCTAAATCGTGAAGAAATTCGATGTAAACCCCATGTAAACAATAATTTAAGGATATCATAGCGGAGTAAATCATCAAGTACTGCAGGCGTTTTCAACTTACAGTGCGCAAGTATTTAAAATAGAAGTTACCTGATGGCTCACTTTGTACTATGTCAGCGTTCTGTAATTTCGGTACATTAATTTTAAAATTCAGGCTTTGTTGTATTTGCATTTCTTCCTTTCCTATTTCCTTCAAAGAGCTTTCAGGTGGTAGGATATAATTGTTATGATTATTAATGATAACTTTCCCAACAACACTTGTATCTGATTTAATTCGTAACTCTTGAATATTATTTGGTCCATTTTCAGGTAGTTGAATTGTTTCTTCATCATCAGAATCATCTATATTACTTTTTCTTGACCTTGAACTACTGCTTTCACAATTAGACGATACTGATTCTGATTCAATCGAATGAATTGAGATGTGGTCTTTTTCTTGATTTTGTGACATTTTTCATTTAAATAATTCAATCAATCAATAATTGTTGACAGTTTGTCACTCACTGTTTCAAACAAATTGATAGGGCAATGAAATTTCTACATAGCTTACTAAACTTATCAGTTTATCTTTGATAGGGCATATCAAGCACATATTTCTTGAGATAACAGTCAGGAAAGAACTTAAATTTAAAGATAACAAAAAGACACAAATACATAACTAACGATACACAAATGTAAAGAGTCTCGATTCACCATCAGATTTCACTCAGTGCCCCTAAAAATTCCAGAAGGCCTTTTATGTATTCGAAGTAAAACTTGTTAACATACAAAACTCGAAAAACACAAATTAATTTTCATGCTCGGGACCTGATGGAAAATTCCGACGCAGGAATTTTAATAATCATACCAGGAACTTAACGAACTCGGTCAACGAGTCCCTGATCGTCTCAATATTTGAGCAGTAAGATGCTTGATGATTATTGGATGATCCCTTTTTATTCTTATCAATCTATTTAATTTCCATTTATGTAATAAGTTCTTTGATTTTAATCTATTTCATTCATAAGTTCTTATCCACCTAATTGATAAAATGAAAAATTAGAAAGCCTGACGGCTGAATAGTTTGGGAGTGCATTTGGATGAAACCTTGTTATTCAAATACTTTCCGGCTTGTATCCTATTGAAAATTTTAAATATTAAGAAAAATAGGAAATGTTGAAACTCCTCTGCTCAAAAAAGAAGGTTGATTGAAACATTTTTATTGTGCTCAAATTAGACGTGGCTCCGATGGCCAAATCTGTGTTTAAGAAAATGTAAAAAACAAAAAAGTTTACAACAATGAAAGGCATGGCAGCCCAACTGTCTGTGGTAGTGCAATTTTCATTTGAATTACATTACAAATTTATGTTGTTCAGATAACGAAAATTTTTTGCAGATAATCGCTTTCAATAAAACAATAAAGAATTATTACTTTTTCTAACACTAAAATAAAAAAAAACCTTTTAAAATAAACATCATCAGTCTTATTCTAAAGCTCAAACAAGACACATCTTCAATTTCGTTTTATAATTATTAATTTGATAAGGAGACGGTGCTTCACACTTATGTATAATTATCAGTATTTGTAAATAAAATAGAAAATTATAAAATTTCATTCATAATTTGCATCTATAAAATTTACGTAGAATACAAAAATGACGTAGTTGATTCATGTATTTATGACTCATTTGTTTGTACAACCAGATTCAGAAAAATATTTGCAGTTATAAATATACAATTGCTTACATAAGAACGTGAAAGTAAAAATATAAATATAAAATGATGATATTTTAAAAGTGATAAGAAAACCAATAAATAAATAAATTCATTTTAAATAATACTGTTGAAGACCTTAAACTAGTTAAAATGGACTTAATTAATTTAGGTTGTGATGATCAAAGGGATCCAAAAACTACTCACAACAAAAAATCGTTCCATGGAAGTCAAGAAACTACAAATACCGAAAACAAATATCATGACACTGATCACAAAACACACATTCATAATTTGAATATAGAAAGATCAACAGAAGTCCAAGTTGGAAATTCCCTTGTTTATAATGGACCCGTTACTATTAAACAATTCATTGTTGATGATAAATTTAAAGTAACGGAACAATTTAAATCATCAAATGGTATTAAATCGAAAACTTTATTAAAATTGAAGAATAAATAAAATATGTTTTTCAGGGTGTTTTGGTAATCGCAAAAAAATTATTTTCTGGTCAATCGCAGTCACTATAGTCGTACTTCTGATTATAATGATCGTTATATTCTGTGTCCAAGCCTTCAGAAATTCTGGCGAAAATGAATTGAACAACTTTACATTGAATATTATAGATAGAGATGAATGGTATGGTGAACCAGCGAATTATACTGTTACACTTCCATTAGAATTGCCATCAACTCGAGTAATTATAATCCATACTGTGACTGAGCAATGTTTCAACCTACCAACATGCGGATTAGTCATTAGAAATATTCAAAAACTACACATGCATACATATGACTGGGATGATATAGGTTACAATTTCCTTGTGGGTGATGATGGACGTGTTTATGTTGGTAGAGGATGGAAAATGGAAGGAGTTCATACGTTAAGTGAGATCAAAAGGTTAAAATTAAATTAATCAAATTAATATTAAATACAATTTCGATTAGGTTTCAATAAACGAAGCATTGGATTAGCATTTATTGGAGATTTTTCAAAAATAATTCCTTCAAAAAATGCATTATTGGCTGCTCAAAAGTTAATTGGACAAGGTGTGAATCAAGATTACTTGAGCAAAAATTATAAATTACTAGGTCACAGACAACTAATACAGACAGAAAGTCCAGGACAAGCTTTGTATGCTGAGATTCAGAAGTGGCCTCATTGGACCCCTAATGTTCATGGTGATTGATTTTAAAAACAAATACAACAGCCTTGAAAAGCCATTTTATTTCTATTTATTACTAAAAATGACATTCTAAACAAAAATAGACAACTATAATCCAGTGATATAATTATTAATGTAAACTTTTATCTGACAACTTCATTATTCTAACATATCAACATTACCCCCAGCTCTAAATAAAGAATTGAAATTTTGTTTTTTATTAACCGGCATGAAAGTATTGCCTCCAATAGTAACATTTCCTTTCTCATCATCTCCCTGTGAATATCTTTGCAATGTTTCTGCATACGTTGGAGGAGATGGATGTATCTTTCCACTAATCGTTGGTGGGGTAGACAATCCTACAGAATCCCCATCCATTGGTTTAACTTGCAAGATTGGTGGCGTTTTTTGTGCCCGTCTTTTATGATAAAATACTTCTCCAACTAAGGTTATCATTGCAAGACCCAAGCCAAATAACGTTGCGATAAAAACTCCACCTAAGCTGTCCAATGTGATACCTTCGCTCTCATCTGAATTTGGACAATAACCTTTCAATGAGTTATTCCAATATTTAGCTGTAAGAAGTTCAAAGAACCTTTCATGTTGAAGTTCTATGATACTTTTGCTGAATTCATCATGCAAATGACTTCCTTGCTGTATTGCTAAAGCATACGGCTGTTCGGCGAAAATTTCACCAACTTGAGTGAAATTGCAATTACGAGCTATTTGATATTTAATCTCAGCTGCATCGTGAATAAATGCAAAATCCGCATTAACTGCTTCATTTACCTTACGATATCCTTCTTCAGGAGTTTTAACAGGCATTGAATCATTTATTGCAAGTAATATATTACCATATTGTTCTTTGATCGGATATTCCCAAACTCTAAGAAAAGTTTTAGCGTAAAATATCAAAAAAATATTAATATTATTAAATATTATATTATTATATTATTATTAATATTCACCTGTATTGAAGATCATCACTACTACTGTTCAACGTTATTTCTTTCCACATTCGGTATAACGTGTCTTCCGCAAATTTCATGTTAATAAAAAATTGATGGACATCAGAACCTTCAACAACAGTATAATTTATACGTGATTGTCTTGCAAGCTGATCCAAAGATTGAACTGGAGTCTTCATACGTTCAACTGTTAAGAATGCGGCCAAATTGGCTGTAAATGTAGCTAACATTAAAACAACAAATAACCAATAGACTGCTACCAAAGTACGGGCTGATAAAGATTTTGGTGCTTCTCCTCCTCCTTGTGGAGTAAAACTTGTCAAAGTGAACCAGAAACTTTCTTTTAATGTAAATTCGCTATAATAATAGATTTATATTTATTTTAAATAATATACAAATGATTCAAACTAACCGACAAGGAAATGGATATGCTTTCTTATTATTTCTAGAACTGTAAGGTGAATATGTGTCTAAAAGCCATAACATTAAAGAAGTTGCCACTAATGCTGCAATGATGCTTAGCCAAACTTCAAGTCGCAAAACTGTCATGAATTTAAAAAGACTTGTTTCTACTACAGGATTTCGCATCATAATTAAAATACCAGTTTGTTCATAAAATGGTGTAACAAAATCTATAACTTCTTCACGCTGAGCAGTCATTTTAAGTGGAGCAACTGCAACATCTGTGTCCTGATAAAATGTCAAAAAAAACTTTATGATCGATTAAATAAGATCTAAAAACTTTTTACCCCGTAATACAAATCACCGATTAATCCATCCCATTGTCCATCGGAAAATTTTTTCCCAAGTTTTCCTGTTTTCGGCACAACCCACTCAAAATCGTAATCCATTCTTTCAGCTAACTTTTTAGCAAATTCAATACAGTATCCGTCCCACATTGGTTGCCCATCATCATCTAATATAACTTTTCCTTTTGAATCTCTTACCATGTATGACCATGGCGCTGCCTCAACTATTCCAACCCTAAAATATCTTTTTGTTGGTTTAACTCCCATTTTAGAGTCGACACGCAGTTTCGCATTTGAAATGGTTGCAACTTTTACATGATCACCTCCATCTTGTTCCCATCCCGTGAAAACTTGCATATCATATGAAAAACGCAAAGTCATGTTATTTGTGGCGTCAATAAAAATCAGTGGATTATTTGATATGACATTTGAATAAATCGATGATGATAATATTGCGTTGTTGTTGTCACTGTCACTCGGTGAATTATTTAACAATAATTGGTTGCAATCATATTTCACATCGATATGATTACCATTTTGCAGTACAGGAATTATTGATTTTAAGAAATTTTTTAAATGAGATTCAGCTAACTGAAAAATATGAATAGAATGTGCGCAATTTATCGATTTACTTTACAAGCATTAAAATAATTTGTTTCACTTACATCAAAGTTTTTGGGACAATCACATCGACCTCCATTTACCTTTAAATGGTTGCAACAAACATTTTTATCTATGACTAACCGACTTATATCAGGAAAATCTGTGTGATACTTAAAATTGTCATATTGAAAATCAGTAAAAAGGAATTGCCATTTATTAGGAATTTTTATCATCCGAGCTTCTTTAATCTAAAATTTTAACAGTCAAATTTGATACGAAATATTTCTTGATCAAATGAAAAGTTTACCATTTCAAACCAACTCATTAAATTCTTTGTATTTCCAATAAGTGAAAAATGTGATGGAACAGGTCTAACTTTAGAAAGTTTTCTCAATTTCGAATCATCTAACCCATCAATAACTAAAACTCTCAATTTCGATTTTTGTATTATATGATACAGCATTCCGTCCATTTCTTCCTCATTTTGCACAATAAAAATTGTGTCTAATCCATTCCGAGATGTAATGTAAAGTTCCATTGCTTCTGCAAAAGTTTGAATTGTCACATCTAAATGAAAGTATGGAATTGGTCCAGGTTCTGAAGCAAGTTCTTTTTTGTAACCAGAATGAGTCAGATCCAAAACAGCAGACACACCAGATTCAAGGACTTGACAAACTTTAAATAAAATTTAAATATATTTTAATTAAAAAATAATTTTTTTACTAGTTACTTACATTGAGTTTCAACGTCTTCCTTGTTATTCACAATTAATTTATCAACTAGTTTTAAATTTCCACCATACTCTGTCTCAATTTGTTTCATTACTTCTGATACCATATCAATAACGCTGACTTGTTGTGGATCATAAATTACAGCTAAAAGTCAAAATTGAAATTTAATTCGAACTATATTTAAATTTTAATTCACAAAAATTTTACCAAAACTCATTTCTTGACTATTTTGTCCATTGACAATGAGTTTTTTTACTAAAATTATTACAATAAAGGCAATTAAAGACTTAAAAGTCTTCAATTTAAGTAAAAGAAACATATTTTCTCAAAATTTAATCAAAAATTGTTGAGTAGTTTAATTTTATTTTCTTACATCCGAATTGTAAAACAGTTACTTGCGTTCTGAAATTGATTTCTTTTGATTGTTTTATTTTATTTTCTTTATGACCTAACTTCAAATCACAGTGTTTAAACAATTTATTTCTAGACTATCATTATCCTATTATAATTTTCATATTTAAACACGAAACATGCTATTGAAATTGTAACATTCAATTTATGGTAAGAATAAGGATACTGTTTTTTTTTTGTTGTTTTAGGCTTGAAGAACTTGAAATCTTGAGGTACTGAGGGCAATTGCATTTATTAGCCAAAATTCATGCATGTATCAATTTTATTTGAAAACTTATTTTTCGGGTTTTGTTTTCTGTTTCGACGTGTACGATTTTTTTTTTAACTTTTCATAATCCCTAATAAGAAACGAAATGTGTTAATATTAATAGAAATTTTCCTAATATGCATAATTTACTAGATAACAGTCCGTTATATTTTTTTTATTCTAAAATTATTGGCATTTCATTGTCATAGAAAATAGGAAATTAAAAAAAAATGTTTTTCTGATAACTCCCATGATCAGGAGCAATGTTTCTTCTAATACTTTGAAACTTAATACTTGGGATTTTCAAACTAAAATGTAACCTGTACTTTACATTCATCTAATTCGGACACATTTAAGCTATTTTACAGAACAAAGCTCACTTTGTAAATCACACTAGTAAATCTCATGAAGGAGTTACGACAATGAAACACCAGAGAAAATAAATTTGAAAAAAATAATTAATAATTTTAATCCCTCAAAAAAAATTTTTTATTTATTCGTTCTAGTTCATCAACAAAAAATTTAATTTGAAAATAAAACTGGTTTTACACTTCAATATTTTCGTTATGATATCAATATGATAAAATCGGAAATGACACATCATTGAAAAACAATAAAAACAATAATCGTAATACATAAAACAAATAATAAATTTCAATTGAGTGTAAAAATAGTGAAACAAAAAAAAATTAATAAAAACATCTGGTGCTACAAAAAAAGATACACAATATTTATTCATGTGTAACTGGGTATTAAAAATTGATGTTTTCTGTAAAAAAAAGTGAGATGAAAATCTGAAATCTGGTTTGACCACAGCGAAGTTTTTTCAGATTTTTTTCGGCGCTCATTGACGTAAATCAGAGAGTTCTGGAAATATAAATTGAATATTGTACACTTAGTTTTTATGATTTTATATTGATTATGCTTACCACTAACATAGAGACATAGAAAATAAATTTTCTAATAAGCATAATAATAATAATAAGCATTTTAGCTTTTCTCCCTTTGAAAATTTTTTTATATGTACACAATTGATATGTAAGTTTTTTTTTATTTTTATAAAGAAAAATGAAATAATAAACATTAAAGACGTGTTTATAAAATAATACAAACATCAACATGATAAAAGAGTATAATTTCCAAAACAAAAAAAAATTGAAAAAAAGGGGGTTAAAAAAAATGTACAAAAGAATTTTCGATAAGATCCACACGGTATTACATAGCTATCATTTTAAATCATACCTTACTTATGTCATGAAATTTTAAGGAGATGACGAAGATATAAATAACTCCTAAATAATCATGATTTTATATACTTTTCCTGATACATGAACGTTCATTTGATAAGGTCTGGTCTTGTAGTGTACAAAAAATGCCTTATAGCACCTTCTTAAAAGAATATTTATATATGGTTTAAAAAAGAAAATGAAAAGTTAAAAGGAATAAATAAAAAAAGAGTTAGTCAAGCATGTAATATAAAATTTAAAAGCCAACTAAAAAATATACAAAAGTGGTACTCGAACAATACATACACGATAATAATAATAGGGAACGAAGAGGGTAATAACCACATCATTATTGTAGCACTCCTTTCTACGTACACTTTTACTTTGATACGAAAGCAAGAAAGGATGCGGTAAAATTGGCTTGTTTAAAAATTACCCCGTCATAAATCTTTTATTATATTCACTGTTCAAACCAATACTAGATCCGGTTGAATTAGTTTAGCAAAAAGCTCATATATGGGATATGACTGCTTATTGACCTTTTAACAATTAGTTTTATCACTTTTTTATTGCGGATGTAATTTTATTTCCATATTTTAGTAGTTTGCAGTAGTAAATTGTATTTTGAAAAGCAAGGATATTATGATTTACGATTTAAATAACTACAATTCATAGTCCAATTGATATTTGCTGTTATTGATCAAAGGAAGGAGTCTTCAATTGATTGAAAGTCCAAACTACTTAAATTATACACTTGTAGAAATCTCATTAAATTAACAATATGGTTAGAGCAAAATTAAAAATCTGTTTTGGATTTATTACCCCATTTATTGTACTTTCATATAAAATATATTGAAAATTTTTCCACAGATTCTAGTTATAACGTGAGTTTTTTTCCGTTTTCATGTACAAAAAAAGAATTATTTGACTCACATACCAAACACACTCTCATTGAAATTTATGACTTTAATTAATTAATCTCTTTGAGTGTCACACACACACACACACATTAATACACAGATTAAATGCTATCGTAAATGAAATTTGCGAAAAAAAGAGGTAAATGTTATTAACACATACGGAAAAATCTTTTGAGAATAAAATGGTTCAACAAGGTGTAATAAATTAAATAGCAATCAGTACGGTTGCAGTGATTAAAGTCATATATAAGGGGTAATGGAAATTTCTCGGGATAACGATATCCTTAAAGAAGTTTTTCGTGCATTTCGCAAAAAAACCGTAATAGTTGTCCCCTTTTTTAAACCAATGTGTGGATAAAACTTCTCATTTTAATTTGATTAAATTAGAATTTTTCTCAAATATGATAAAAAATATTGTTTTCCATAGGAACAACAAGTGTAATTTTATAAAATAAAAAATATGTCTTTTTCTAGGAATGCATGACACTGTAATTCAGTCAGAGACAATATTTGCATTCATCTCCATGAATTGTCTTTATCGCCCTCTCTCCATTTTTTATCTGTAAACTTCGTTCGGGATCCTTGACAAAGAAATTAAAACGCATTAAAATGATTCTACGGATAGACGGACAAATAGTTAAAGAGTATTCAAAGTAATTTTTGTTTTGAAAATAAAATTGGCAAAACACAAATACAGCCAATTTAACACATATCCGTTAAAAACATACAGCATTGTGGTTTGGTTTATCCAGAGGAAAAAAACTGTGGCATACCATGCGATAAAAACTAAGATTGATAGTGGCGCTACTTTTAAATTGTATTTGCGACTGACATGTGACGCAAAATTCTACAACAGAAGTCCCTCCAGACTCTTGCATTCAAAAGAGATTTATACTAAATTTGTGTAACACAGATTATGTTGTGTAAATATTTTTTTATAAATATGATTTTATGAAAAATGATTGAAAAAATTACAAAAATTCATAAAATAACTTTAGACAATATAAAAAAGAGCAGTCTGTAATAATGTTTATCATGTTATAGGATGTTAGACATTAATCAGTAATTTAACAATACATAACAAGTTTTTTTTTTATTTTGAGAACAATAATTTTTTTTTTTTGCATTGAGTTAATGGAATAATAAATGACTTTAATTATATTTGTGTAAATAAAGTTATATCGTTTGAGAAGAATGATCAGTTTTTTTTCTAATTTCTCACAACTTCTCTAAATTTACAAAAATATAATATTATTGGGTTCCTGATATGCCCATGAAACCTAATCTATTTATCTGTTAATCAAGCAGAATTAAATAATTCAGAAGTTACAACAGAAATTGATTCAAAATTTTGCATGAATTGTCACAACATGCCAGAAATGACTTTTTCTACACCTTACTTCTAAGTATCTTACTAATTAAATGAGAAATTTATCTAAATGGAATAGAACCAAATGTCTTCTTAAAAAGTTTGACTTTATTTTGCGAAAGAATTTAAAGAAACCGAACAAATTAGCAACAAATTTACTTTTGTTAAAGATTATTTCTTATTCCACTCCATTGACTCCATATCCTATTTAATGTATGTCTATAAATAGAAAATAAAATACTTTTGTCGATAACCGATTCCATGTAAAATTTTCATGTAATTTCCTTGCAAAATTGTTCTCTATTTGACACACACTCATACATTTAGAAGAAAATGTAATAAAAAAGTCAAAGTGATGAAAATATTTAGGAAATAAAATAAAATTAATGTTCGATTGAAAGTGATTTTAAATTTTTATTCCTTTTATTATAATTTATCTTGTGAATTTAAATCTTTGTACGAGTTATTTTAAATTTTGCCTAAATTAAGTTAGGCTGAAATCCAAGACTTCGATTTCCTTCATAGTTTAGAAAAAATTGACAAGCTTCCACCTTTTATGGAAAAAGAAACTGAAAAATGCACTTAAAGTTAATCAATTAAATAATTAAATCTTTTTCGTCAAACTTTTTTTTATTTAAAAACATATCAAATATATTTTCATCTTACAATTAATATTTTAAAATGCTTATATTATTTATTTTGTAAATGGACGGAATCAATTTTATATTATCCTAATCTATTTTATGTTTTTTCGTTGCTTGTGCATTATACGTTATCTTACTCAACTAAAAATTTGATCTTAAACTTTACGGTAAAAATAATTAATTTGCAATGTACGATTGTTTTGGAATGTTTTAAAGACTTTGATTGTTCTTCAAATAGTTTTCTTTTTTTATGAAACCTAACTTAGATTTCGCTTTCTCTTTTCTGCAACTCAACATACTCCATTGGTCTTTGATGTTGAACATGTTCTTGCATTGGTTGTCTGTGATGTCCCGTGACTGGTCGTTGAGGCCTGCTTTGTGGTGGAATAACAGGACGTTCTTCTTCCTCGTGATATCCAACAGAATATTCTGCAGCATGTCCTCCATAATGTGGAACATCGTAAGCGTCATAAATTATGGCATCTTTTAATTCTGACAAATCGCATGGAGGTTGTTCATGAGGAGTTGCTGTCCAAAATGGACCAAACCAAATCCAACGATTACCTGTGTGCTTATCCTGCCAATAATCCTTATTTTTACTACAACAGGCACAAATTACATTGAGTGCAATTAGAAATGCACCAAATACCGTACAAATGGCAATTGTCACATAAAATGGAGTGTAATCTCCAATTAATGGTGGAGTTTTGATTGGATTATTCAAATATGCTAAACGTTCTTCCACGGTAGACATCCTTCTACTTTATTAAAATTATTATAAAAAAATAAAAATAACTTCCACTCTTAAATAATAGTCAGATCATTAACTCAAATATCGTATTTGTTTAAATTTAATGTCTAAACTTTTTATTAATTAAAATAAATTTAACAGCCAACACCCAAAACAAGTGGTTGCTACAATATTTGTATATTCACGTACGTATGTAGTGCAAGAATGCATAGTGAGAGTTTGTTTTGGTGAAACGTGAATCAATGTTGGAGTGATGATCCATGCATGTCTGTCAGATTATTTCAGGCTCCTTTTTAGAGTTGAAATAATTGTGGGTTATTGGTTTTACTTTCCTTAGGGCCATACTAAAATGTTAATTTTTTGGCATACTGATATTTTAATTGCAAATTTTTTAAGGGCTTTTAGATAATTATTATAGGCAAGATAATTCATGTATAAGAATGATAAAAGTCAAAAAATTTTTTAGATACAGAGTTTAAATTGTGATTTACTTTCTATTTTTTTTATCCATGAAATACTTTTGAAACTCATGTTTCAACGATTTGCTAACAACAGCTCATATCCAGTTAAATAAATGAATAGTTTCAGAAAATCACAAAAAGAAAAATTGACGTATTGAAATGATTACACTTTGGGTCTTGAATAAGTCAATCATATGGTATTTTTCATCTAAAAATTTAAATTGCAATTAAGGTGTTCAAATTATTGCACTTTTTATTTTTTACCACCGGTGAAAACTGTTTTCGAGTTACTTGAATTACATTTCCGATATTCTTGATCATTTATCTAATTACGACTGTTTGCTACAAAAGAAAGTTTTCAACTTAATCTACAAAGATCAAAATTGAAAAAGATTTTATAAACAGCCGGTCGTGACTTTTCCTCTGCTTAAGTATTATATTAGGCTGTGTGTTAATCTGTATCTACAAAATCATTCACTATACAAATCATACGTATTGTATAAGGAAAATTGTGTCGTTTTGTAATAAAATAATCAACGTAGAGAAAATTTCAAGGCTGTTGATTGAGAAGAAAAAAAACACTATTTTCATATATTCCAAAGTGTTTTAACAAGTGTATTGTACAGCCATTTAAATTATTAGTATTTCAAGACTTTCTTTTTTAACATAATCTAATATTTAATCATTAAAAATGATAAGTCCGGAACAACTTCATGCATTTTTGGAAAAGTTAGATAAAGGAGTGGCTGCAGTTGATTTACTCAAAATAGGACAAAATTATGCACTCAATTCAGCACATCAAGCTTATAATGGTAAGAATTGCATGTAAAAATGTAAAATTTAGGTCAAAATACAAAATTTTGTGCTATTTAAATTGTAGTGAAAACTGGAACTAATGTGAAAACAGTTGGACGTTTTCGTGTCGCCTTAGACATGGAACAATGTCTTGATCGATTTTACGGTGGTTATTATTCAGATTGGGCTTGCGGAGGCCAATGGAACCGATGTCTCCAATTCGTTCAGTTGCTGGCCTCTGCTTTCAACACAGCCCACATTGAGGTTGTGGCCTTTTTCGATGGAACACTCAAGGAGAACAAAAGACTTCAACATGAACATAATGACTTTCGACAAAAGGCTTTATCAGTTTTAAAGCACATTCGTATGATTGGAACTCCTCCACCAAAAGTATGGTGGCTCCCACCATCTGGTATTCGTACTAGTATTCGCAATGCCTTACGAACTGTCAATATTCAAGTGGTTCAAACTGTGCATGATCATACAATGGAACTCATTGATTATTTCCATGAACATCGTTTACATGCCATTATTGGACTTCATTCTGATTATTTGATTGCTCAGGTTTCACGGTATTTTAGTTCTCATGATTTACGACTCTCCTATAAGGGTGCACTGGAAACCAAAGAAATCTTCTCATCAAAACTATTAGCAACTTTACAATTGAATCGAGATCAATTAGCAATTTTAGCTGCTTTATTGGGTGGCTATATTTTGATTGATGATACAATGTTAAGACAAATTTATAAGAAAATTAACGTGGAATTTAACACAGATTTTGAGTCTCGAATTAAATCACTTGCTGCAGTTATAAAAGATAATCATCCAACTACGTCTTTAGATGATTTCATCAAAAAATTAAATTTAGAAGAATTTTCTGCACCCTTAAAAGAGTCTATTGAGTACTATCAACGACGTGGTGCCTTTAGTGGAAAACGTTATTTAGGTAATTTTAAAAATGAATTAAGAAGCAAAAGTTTTATTTAAATATTATTATTATAATTTTATTAGGTAATAAGAAAAAGGCAATTTTAACTGAACAAAAGTCTGAAAACGCCAGCCAATCAACTCAAAAATCTATCCCTTTGGCGTCTGAAACAAGTGAAACAGATGAAGCTGCTAAAAAGTTATTACATGAAGCTACAACAAATGAAGATCAAAAGTGCCAAGTTGAAGAAAAACCTGAAAAGTTATCAGATAAGCCAACGACTACAAAAAAATCTGTTAAATTTGTGTATACTCTTCCAGCTGAAGTTATACGAACAGCTGCTGAACGACATAAACGTGGCATTATGGATCCTCGAATCTACATTTTATTGATTAAAAAAGAAATTTTGCTTCCACAGGTTTTGGAAGACGAACAATTCCGTGAATTTCCACCAGTTAACGCGTTTTATAGGCCTGCACGTCAAATGATGTACGCAATACTTTTTAATTTGTATCATCAAAAATACATGCACCAAAAAGGTGGTCATTCAAAAAATCAAGATGGCAAAGATATGTGTCCAAGTATCACTATCAATGAATGGATTTGGTCACCAAAGAATGATTACAAAACACCAGAAAAAGTTGATGCTGTTCAAATGAATTGGGCCGTTCCAACTGTTCAACGTTTATGGTTTGGAACTGCACTTGAGGATAAACAACGTCGAATGAAGGCGTTTTTAACAATAATGAGGTCTGATACACCACTAATGTTAAATAAGAATTACGTGCCACAACATTTACTTGTGTTAGCTTGTGTTTTACGTTACATTATTGCAAATCCTGAACGATCCATTATGACCGGCATCGAGCTTGATGCTTTTATTGTTACAGCTTTTTCAAGTCAACTTGTCAATGTTGACTTTACTCAAGAAATGGTTCTACCTAGTGTTCATCTACGTGGAGTATATTTAGCAACTTTATTCATGCAAGGAGTTGAAACAGCTCAGATGGCCAATGATGCATGTGGAGTACCACTACCATGGTCTATGACAAACCCTTGGTTATTCTTTGATGGAAAACTATTTCATATGAAATTAAAAATGTCAAATATGGTTTCAAATTTGAGGGAGCTTTGTGATGATTTGGTTGATATAATGCTGAAAGTAGAGAGATTTAAGAAGGCTGTTTTAGAAGACATTGAACAAATGTTGCCATTGACTTCAATTGGTAAGTTCATTTTTATTATTTCATTTAGATGACTGATAAAATTTTATTAATTTTTAGATCCGCTATTTCGTCAAGGCATTTTTGGACAAGGTCTTCAATCTGGTCAAACAGCACCCTTAAATCCAAATTTATACAAGAATTTACCGATTCAATTACAAAATAGTTTGCTTCTCGGAAATGGTTTTTATGGCCAACAACCCCAAACTAGTTTATATGAACCAGTAAGTTGGAACTATTCAATAAAAACTTAAATCACTGCTTACATTTTAATTATAGAATGCGACAACAATACCAAATCGAAAGCCACAACTTAAAGTCGGAGGTGTTGTTGTTGGATCATGGGCTCAAGGAGCTCCCAATCGTAACTTGATGAATACAAATCGTGTTCGTTACCCAATCAATAAACAACGTGTCCAAAAAGGTGGTCGTGTTACCGTACAAGCACCTGTCAATCCAAACGCTTATCGAATAATGTCAAATATGTGTGGATACAACTTCAATTCGAGTCTCGGACCAAAAACCGTACAAAAAATGCGTGCAGGTAATAAAAGTCAAAAAATAATTAAACAAACTAAGGGAGGAAGTGCAATTAAAAGTCATAATATTAAGAATAAAGTTAAGTCAGGTAATAGCGCAACAGATGAAAAGAAAATATTGAAAAAACCGCCTGTAAGTGAAACAGATAATTGCAATTTAAAAACTATGACTGAAAATGTGGAGAGAATGAGTCTGAACTCGACAATAACAAATGATGGAACTTCCAAAATTAATTCTGAAGCAGAACTTGAATCTACAGTTGCAAAAATTTGTGATAAAGTTTTAAAAGAAGATGACGATCAATCCAAATCTAAAAACGACAGCACTGGCAAAAGTTTAAAAGTAATGAATGGAACGCATGATGGAGGTGAACATTAAACATTTTTTTATTAGATAAAATTTAAGACTAGAACAAATTTGATTTGTTAAGAAAATGGAATGGAAATATCAAAGAAAAATTATTATTTTAAAGCAAGTTAGTTTCCAAGCATCAACTGTCTATTAATTGAAATGTTAACTAATCTAGAAGTTATTGAAAAATAACACTTTCTGTAAATCATTTTTTTTTTCTTGTTTTGACGTATGTTTATTATCACATTTTAAAATAAATATAAAAAAAAATTAAATTAAAAGTCAACGTTTAAAAAAATACAAAAAAAAATACACTAAACTTTGAAACATTTTTAAAAACTCACGCTTTTATTGTTGTTTGCCTGTCATTTAAAAAAAAAATGAAATTGAAAAACATTAAATAGTCGTTGTTCATGAAGTAAAATTATTTCAGTTTTAATATTTAAAATAAAATTATTAATATAATATTTAACTCTTTAAAACTCATATTTATCCATATTTTTATGTTGTAACTGCATGATTGCATGATAAAAGTTTGAATTAAAAATTTTAAAAAGCTCTTTGTAAGCTTTAGATTATTTCATTTAATAATTAAACGTTATTTTATTATTTTTATATAAGGCTGGCCAATTAATTATCAATTTAATGTCTAAATGGAAATATAAAAAAATTGATAATGGGCAGAAACAAAAAATTGTCAAATTTTAATCAAAATGAAGTTCTCATTTGAATAAAAAATGAAAATTTTTGACTTTAAGCAAATCGGACATTAAATTGAAATTCGGTTTGGAACGGCCTTACAATATTTTATATTTATGCATTATATTTAATTTAAAATAAAATATCTATCAAAAATTATTATAAAATAAATAAAGGAATATAAACATCAATATAAACAGGAAAAATTATAAAATTGGAATTGAAATTTCATATTGAAAAAAATATAAATTTAAACAAGGAAATATTCACAAATTAAAATTTAAAGTTAATGAAAAAAATTATAAATTATGTTTACTCTATAAAAAAAGTAATATATTATTAAAACAAAAAAAAAATATAAATCACTTTACTGTTATTGTATTTCATTATCAATTTATTGGCAATAAAGGTCTTATATCCGAAGAACTTCAAAAGTATCTTCATATTATATTAAAGGATTAAACTAAATATTGAAAAGGTTCAGGAAGGAAGGTTTGAAATAAACAGCAGGTACTGCCTATGTATTGAAATATATAAAATAAAATAAGGAAATTATTAAATAAATTGATATAATTATTTATTTGTAAAAATATTGTATTGTGTTTTTATTTTATTTGGCTAAAAAATTCTTGTAACTTGGGATATATTTTATTTTGACTCTTTGTTTCATGGCTTCAATGATTTCAAAATCTTAGAAAACATATTTTCAAGTTTATCAAATTTTTTGTTCAAATAACTTAGCTCTTCTTCAATTTCGCTGTCCTTTTCTACTACATTACTTATAAGTCGTTCTTCGGTTTCAAATTTTTGATTTAATTTTAAATTTTCTTTTCTGTAACTAGCTGCCATCCAATTAGGATCATTGCTACATCTGTATGACGTGAAAACTGTTTGAAGTGCATAATAACGAATTTTATGGGTCCGAGCACTACCAAGACTTATATTTTTTGACCTGAGCATCTTGAATATTTCTGTGACTCGCCAACACGATATCTCATTGTCATCCAACTCAAAAATAGTTAAATTTGGTAATAATTGTACAATCTTTTCTGCATCAATGTCAACCATATCATTTGAATACAAATATAATTCTTTTAAATTTTTATTATTCCTTATTAGTTCTGGTGAAAATTCTGTCATATTATTATTACCAAGCTGCATATGCTCTAAATTTGGCATATTTTCAAAAATGGCATAGTCATCAAGGGTTCTCAATTGATTGCTATAAAAGATTATTCGTTTCATATTGACCGAATATGAAAATATTCCTTTATATAATTTTTGAATTTGATTTGTATGAATATTCAAAACTTCTAATTTGCCACAATTCAAAAATGCATTTTCCTCTATCATTTGTATACCTTGACCATTGGCATTCAGAGTTGTAACTAATGGAAATTTTTCGCAAATCTCTTTAGTAAAAACAGGAAGTGTACATCCAGAAAATGTTAAAGTTCGTACGACTGATGGATCATCTGAAGTAGGTAGCCATTTAAAATGCGTGACATTTAGTTTGATGTTATTAAACGTGCAAGTTGTTCCTGATAATGTACATTTGAAAACAGGTAGATCATCACAATTGACTTGCATAAGGCTTGCAATTATGGTGAGCACAGTAAAAATTGTAGTGAATGCCATCTTTTACTTGATATTGAATAATTGAATACTGGTATTTAACTAACTGCTCGTATTTGATTGTTCCTTGATTTTATACTTTTTTTTTTGCTGAGATTCCGTTTTATCGGTGATAATAAATTACCATTAAAAATATTATTATAAAGAAAATTATTCATGTATTTCATATGAAAATACAAAAATTTTGTGATTTCAAGAAACACTGATTTTTATCAGAATTGATTAATGTGAAACTCAATGTGTGAGCAGAACATTATAAGAATTATATTTTAATACGAACTTAAAATTACTTCTAGGTTATCATTTGATTCAGATTATCCATTGAAATCAGTTTATCACTTATCAGTTATTAAAATTCGGTGATTTTTTGTATGATAAAGCGTTGATTAAGAATTTAATAACTCTTCAAACTTGGAAACTAAACTGGAAATCCCACAAACAGAACCCATGGTCCGGACGGGTTCAGCAAATAAACAAACTTAGATAACGTTGATCCTTCTAACATTGACCCTTCTATTAGTAAAGAATCGTAACTTTGCAAGGTACATTTATTTCATTAGAACGAAGTATGTGAAAAAATATTAGGGAGGACATCGATATGAAGTCAATTTTAAGGTTCTTGCTAATTTCTGGTAAGTATAAATCAAATTAACTTGTTATTAGATTCTGTTTTATTCAAGTGTATTGAAATTTTAATAAAGCAACACGATTTTTATAGAAAAAGAAAAATCTTTATTTAGATACAATTACTTTAATTGAACTAGGGATTATCTCTCCTTGAATTGGACCATACTTAATTTTTTCCCCGTCAACTGTTATGATGCCCTCAGTATCACTTGGTTCAATTCTAAATGCACGACAGGGAATCATTTGAATTTTTTTATTATTATTTTTAGGCAAATGTGTACCATTGCTCATGCCTATCAAGAAAGTTGTAAGTTCAGATCGCGTAATTCCTACTCTTATTATGAGCAACCATATGATACCATCATCCAATTTTGATTGAGGACAAAAATAACAATCTGTACTCAAGTGTGTTTGATACGTTGGATGTACCATGACAAACTCATCTTCGATTACTATCCAATCAGATGGCACTTGAGAATTTAATGAAGTGAGATATGATTGAGATCTTTGTTGATTGTCATCATTGATTGGAAGGTAACTCACTTTACCATGATATTTAGGAAGTGTGATTATGTTTTTTAGAGACCACAAAGTAAATCTTAAATATCCAACGTATCTTATTTTTTCACTGAGAATATCTAAATTAAAAAAAAATAATAAAATATAGTAATTGGAGATTTTTTATTGCACTCACCTATATCAGCAATAAATCCCCATCCACATGCTAAGCTAGAATACATATTTCCATCTTTTGTTTCAATTCGTACAAGATCCATCGGAGTAACTGATCCATTCACCATTGAAATTGTGGAACTTAAAACTGGAGTTTCATCAAGATATTCTGAAAATCTATGACTGATTGTTTTCGCAAGTCCATTTCCGGATCCTGTTCCATAAAAAAACGAAAAAAATTACTCCTGGTTTACAATGTAATTAATTTTAATTTAACATACCTGCTGGAATAATTCCAAAATAAATACGATTAACGATATTTCTGTAATCAGGTCTTTCAAACACCCCGTTTATGACTTCGAAAAATAACCCATCACCTCCAATCACGATAACGGCTAACCATTGGTCTAAATTTTCAGTTCTCATGAAATTCCTGGCATAATTTGCACTTTTAGTGACATTTAACGTAAATTGAATTTCAGAGTCATTAAATACTGGAGCTACAACTTTATGATACATGTCACTTGCATTACCTTGACCACTTTTAGGATTCAAAAATATTAGGTATCTTTTGTTCGATGTCATGCGTAACTCTGATAGTTGACTACCATTGTGTGCGTGCATTAAATTTAATAAGCAATTCTTCCACTGATTTGCTCTTTCTACATTTCTTTCATAATCCTCAAAATATTTGAATGTAAGAACGATTGTGCTGTATTTTTTGTGATGCTTTTTTTCTCTTTTATTTTCTTTAAAAATGTAAAAATGAATGGTCAAAAAAACCGCATTTTCTGTATCCACATTGGTTTCAAGGGATTTTCTTATTTGACTTGCCACTGATGGAACACTTTTAGAACAGGAAACACCAATAATCTCTTGAATTTGAATCGATCGACGTCTGTGTTTTCCATTCTCATATTTTTTTGATATTTTAATACCATTTTCAGTTAATTTGACATTAAAAGTGTCTTGCTTGTGCAAACTTTCAAAGAAAGTTTCTTGTAGCAGAAAATTAGTTTGACTGTTTTTGTTAGTTCTTTCGGTTGTTCGCTGCATCTGGATCAATGTCAAATGTTATACTGAATTTAAAACAGGAAAAAAGTTATGATACTCTGGCTTATCTTACAAATTTCAGATAATACAAATATTATCTTTAGCACACGTTTACATTATACAACAATAAACAATATTTTTAAAAAAAAATTCCAATAGTGTAAACAAGATTTTTTTGTTAGTCCTTTATCTAATTAAATTATCAAAAACTTTTCCGACATACTAAATTTATTTTTAAACAGGTAAAAGAAATTTACTGTCCTAGCTTGCTAAGTTAAAATTATTCTAATAGTGAACTGAACTGTATCGAATAATGTTGAATGAATTGTATTGTTGAACACACACACATAACAATTGTATCAGTAATTTGATAAAATCTTATCTTTAAAAGATTTTCCAATATATTCATTGTTATCTAATGTTGACCGGTTAAGAGCAATTCGTATGTTACATTGTGCATCATCATTTTTATTAAAATCATAAAAAAAAAATTATCTTCAACCAGCTCTTATTACTTTGAAACAGAATTTAAAAAAAAAAATGCAAAAAAATACTCCGTGTCGGGGAGTCGAACCCCGCTCTCCCGCGTGACAGGCGGGGATACTGACCGATATACTAACACGGACATGTTTAAATAAGTGTCTATACTTGCACATATAGGTACAATGCATTTTTATACACTGATAAATTATGAGTGTTAATAGAAATAAGATCGGTAAAGTAGTAAATAAAATACAACTTTTCTAATTAAACATTTTATTGAATCGCGTATTTTTTCATAAATTCACACCAACCAATCACATAAAATTCGGAATCATTAATCCAAGTTGCAGACCGAAGGAAATTTGGAGCTTCTGTAATATCCAATATATTGACCATATCATTTTGTTCCATTTTGTATACTTGAAGGCGTTTTGAATCTGTTATTGTGATAACGTTAGATCTAAATTAAATATAAAAATAAAAATTATTCAACATTTTTTTTTATAATGAACATCAAATAAAATTTACCCTTGGATGAAAAATTTATGTAACGAACGACTATGAATTTCCTTATCAATAATAATTTTATTCGGCATTTTCTTGTCTACCAATGAAACGATTCCTGCTTTATCACCAACCAACAGTTGATTTTCATTCAAATGCTTCACTGCTTTGATTTGGTATGGATGTGGTTCAAGTAAGGCAGATGCTGGACGTGGGTGTCTTAAATCCCATAACAATAAGCTTTTGTCATTTGAAGCTGTAACAAAACAATCAACATTTTCTAAAGACGTTGAAATGTCATTTATCATTTCTGTATGAGCAAATCCGAGTGTATTGGTTGCGACCAGGTCTGAATTTGTAAGATCCCAAATTTTAACACATCCATCACTATCAGCACTTACAGCTTTTTGTTTTGCTTTTTCAAAAACATCAACACAATTTATAGCTGTTTTATGTTCCTTTT
The DNA here is from genome assembly GCA_900002565.1 of Culicoides sonorensis. Classification (NCBI taxonomy): domain Eukaryota; kingdom Metazoa; phylum Arthropoda; class Insecta; order Diptera; family Ceratopogonidae; genus Culicoides; species Culicoides sonorensis. The sequence goes on along the minus strand of LN483482.1, from coordinate 166,280 downwards.
TTGTTCCAATTATAAAAAGACAATATTTACTTTGATTTTTTGATTGACGCATTACCGAGCGTGTACTACAAATACTCATTCCACCATCACTTTCCGAAAGTAGAATTGTTGAATCATCAACGAACTTCAAATCAGTAACTGATGAATCTACGTAAGAACTGAATGCAACTTCCTTTTCATACAAATTAGGACTTTCTTCATCGATATCATCGTATGCAAACATTGTTCCATTCCAGATACGACCACTGTAATCATTGGTCCCAAGCACAATTGTGCCTTCGGAATTTCTTGTGATACATTGAAAAAATGGAAGAAGTTTAACTTCAATCTCAACTGGTTTCTGTCGATATTCAGCTGTATTAAAATTTGGATAGTAAGTTGACTTTTGTTGTTCTTCATATGTCCGAGGTGGATTGTAATCGTGTGGAATTTGAAATGCATAAACGAGATCAATTCGTTCTTGTTTTGACATTTTTTGTAAATTAAATTAATTTCTTATCTTAAAATTTAATTAAAATTAAAGCACTTTGAATTCCATGTGCCGGGACTTTGTTTATGTACCGATTCATATTATTTTTTTTAGATGAGATCCACAAAGTGAGTTCTTAAATTGAATGAGGTATTCAAAATTTTTATTCGTTATAATTCTGACGATGGCAAATTGAAATTTAATTAAACTATCTGAAAATGTGGTTTACTGTTAATGAAAAATTTAACTTAATTTTAATTCTTAAATATACGAAAATTAAAGAAAAATCAGATAATTATTTTATGAAATTCATTCGTATCTTCCTCGTCATCTGAACTTAAGTTCCTTCTTTTACGAAGCTGAAACAAATGAAAAAAGACAATTTGACGATAATTATTCATAATAAGAAACATTTCTTAATTACCAATTGCACTGGTTGAACTACATCATCGTCGGAATCGTCTTCATTAATAATCATATTTTCATCAGTTCTCGGTTCCTGATACACATGACGGGACCCAATAAAATTAAGTTCAATATCATCATCATCAATCCCGATTGTATTAAGAATTTCTTGCTTTTTCAATATGCCATACCATAGATGGTTATCCAGTGTACCTTCAGCACACAAATATTTAACCTCGACATCACCCTCTTGTCCAACACGATGAACGCGACCCTCTGCTTGTTGCATTATCTGGTAAAATTTAACAATTTATTAATTGTATTTGTAAATTTTTATATTAAATTAACCTCGGGCGAGTATGCCAACTCGGCGAATATAACAGTTTTCGCAGCCGTTAAGTTAAATCCAGTGGCACATGTATTTAATGACAAAATTGCCGCACGACACTCAGTGTCCCGTTGAAATCTGTATACGAGATCATCTTTTAAATTGCACCCGCTATCAACACGAATGAATTCTACATCTAAATTTGATAAAAGATCGGACAATGCATTCAGCATAACTTGATGATATGCAAAAACAATAAATTTGTCTGCCGAAATTTGAAGAAAATCTTCTACATAACTGCAAACTTGTTCGATTTTGAATTCGGCTGTTAAAGCGTAATATTTGAATAAATCACCAGGTTCTCTTGCATATTTGAGATGGTGCATTTCCAGATTGATTCTATCTCTTTGATTTAATCGCACATCAAGAATAATTTGCTCCCTCAATTTATTTGTTAAATATCCATCGTATTCTGCTTTTGTGTGTCTTGTCATAAATTTTTTATGAAGTAAAACGTTAAGTTCTTCACAATTAGTAGCTCCATTTGCAAATAAACATCCTCCTACAAGTTCACCTGCACAGTAACGAAATGCATATGTTGAAAAATACATAAAATTCGGATCAATGATGCGTAATTGTGTATAAAGTTCTCTTGGATTATTCAAAGCTGGACTTCCATCGATCAAAATAGCCCTTTTAACATTTTTGCATAATGCTGTAAGAGCTCTTGTACGTTCAGCTCGAAAGTCTTTAATATAATGACTTTGATCTATTATGACAGACCCGAATTCGAACTTTTTGAACATTTTAAATAAAGGTTTGAGATAACCATAACTAGTAATGACAATCTTTGCACTGTTATCTAATTCTTTTTCAACTGAATCAATGCAAAATATATGGACTGGTTCAATTCTTGGGAGTAGCTCTGTTATTCTGTTAAACCAAATTTGACGCATAGACGCAGTTGTCACAATAAGCAAAGGCCAATCTCTTTTGTAGAAATCAGCTAAAGCAATTGCTTGATGTGATTTTCCTAATCCAACTTCATCTGCAATCAGAACACGACCTTGTTTAGAAATTCCAAACAGAACACCCTCCTTTTGATATTCTTTCAAGGAATTCACTAAAGTTGGTTCGATTTGTTTTAATAATTCCTCATCAGCTATCAAATTTGGAGTTTGAATTTCATCAAAAACTTGTTCATAAATATGATCTGTAATTTCAACGTAATCCAACGCTTTTAAGTCAAGTTGTACTAGTTTATAATATGCACTGTTAAAAATCCATCTGTTGTTAAATTCGTCAAAAGTACAATCAGGCACTAAACGAAAAACCGACTCAATATCAGGAGTATTATTGTCAATTTCTGCTGCTATTTTTTGATTTGAAATAAAACTAAATCTAACTTCATTCAGTCTTGCAATGTATGATTCATTAATTGATTGACTACTAAAATCATATTCCTCATCATCATCACTTATTTCAATAATTTCTTGACTAAATTCATTTGCTTTAAACATTTTGATATTTTTTTTTTGTTTATTATGGTTTCAAAATTTACATAAAACTTATAACCGGTCTTATAATCGAACACGCATTACGATGATACAAAATGAACTTGTCTGTTCAATATCCAATTTCAAACTGCGAGACATTCATTTATTGCATTAAATATTTCTCTTCAATGTTACTCTTCTGCATGAGTTTATTTAAAAAGTGATTGTTTAATCTCTTTTCAACACATATGTTACAAATATTGAGATTTTTTTTTATCACTTTCTCTTATTTATTAAGGATACTTTCATGGTGTAGAATTTTTCAGAATTTCATCAACTTTCCCTCTTTAAATAAAAATACGCTTTTCTGAATTACTAAAAATTGTCTGTTGGTATTTCCGTTTTGAATCCTGGGGAAATAGATTGTCTGTGAAAAAAATACCAACAAACGAAAATGTACTTTTTTATAACCTTACGTCATAATTTTTTTTTAACCAAAAAAAAAAAAGTTTACATTGCAGGTACTTTTTTGCCCTTTTAAAAACAAATAAAATATGATTCTTAATAGATACATGTGAAAATATTAAATTCTTTTAAAAAAAAAAGTTATTTTTTAGCCCTTTTTTCAAATGATAACTATTGAATTGGTTTTATTGTAAACACGTGCTTCAATTTACAAGAATATTGCCTACTGTGCCTCTTACACATAGACACGTCCTCAAAAATTTTAAAATTCTAGAACAGAAATCTTGGTTTATTTATAGCATTAGACTTATGACAAAGGGACCAAATAAATCGATCACAGATCTACTTCTAAATAAAATATCAACTGAGCAACTTGAACAAAATTGACATCTTAATACTTAAATATGTGTTTTTGGTTGGATCTCTGAGGCCCACGGAATCGAACAAAAATCTTAATTCATATCGCACGATGTGGCACTGTAGCACTGTGGCACTGTGGAACTGTAGCAGAATTCTTAGGCTTAATTACTGAATTATGTGAACATAAATATCATAGTCTCATAAGACCTCACTTAAATCCTTTCTAAATCTCTATATATTTACTTATTTCTGTGACGCGTGGCCTTGATAATTTATGGCAAAACTACGTACGGTTTTTGACTTGAATTAAGTCGCTGTACAGACATTAATTTTTAATTGAGATATGTATATATACGATACTCATATAACGAGACTACGACAGGGCTCAATTTAATAAAAGTCAGCGATTAAAAAACTGTACGAAACAAGTTCATTTCTGTCACGGTTAAAACGTACGGACCTTATCTGTGAATCGCATGCACTTAAAAAAAATCTTGTATGTATACAGAAAATTTGCATACACCACAAAAATCTATAAAATGAAGTGAATGAAAAGAACTTCAATAGTATGATTTCATCAACGACGTAATCAAGTTCGGTAATTTTGATTGGAGTAAAGTTTTTTCAACTGTATTTTACTACAAACAGCTGTATCATTACTTTCATACGTGTACAGGAAACAAGTGAATGAAAAATAACATGTTTCAACATGAATACTACATTGTTGCGAATATCTGAATCAAAACAAAACTAGAAACAATAAATAATTGTAACCGTGAACGGTGTTCGATACATATTCTGTAATTTAATGTGCAAATATTTAATAAATAAAAAATGACAAGCCACAATATTAAAATTGACAAAAATTTAGGCGGTAAAACATATGCGAGTTTTGAATTTGAAACATTTGATACTATTTCAATGACACTCACCAAAAATTATCGCGAAGTTATCAATTTTTTAGATACGATTGATTATCTAAAATATGATGAAGAAAAAGAATGTTGGTTGTTACCTTACGAACACTATAGAAATATTTTAAGTAAATTAAAAGAAATTAGGAATGTTGCAATAGATGCACAAACTGATATGCTTCCTCTGTTTGTTATAAAAGCCATAAGAAGTCCAAGTGATCCAATTCCGAATATTGATTTATGTGACAGTCTTGGACCATTGTTATATTATCAACTAAAAGAGCATCAAATAGCAGCTGTTTTATGGGGTATTTCAAAAAATGGACGATGCTTAATTGCAGATGAAATGGGACTTGGGAAAACTTATGAAGCAATTGCATTGGCATATTATTATAAAAATGATTGGCCTTTATTAATTGTAACTACAGCTACAATGATGAAATTTTGGGTAGATAAAATTCACGATTTACTTCCTGAAATTGATCGGAATTCGGTAGTTTGTATTACGTCTAGTAACCAAACAGTAAATAATTCAGTTAAAATTATTGTTACTAGTTACAAAATGGCTACTCGCACGGTAGACTTTTTAATTGAACGCAGATTCAATACAATTATACTAGATGAAAGTCATCATGTGAAAACTTATAATACAGAAAGATCACGAGCAGTCCAAGATATTTGTAAGGACTCGAAACGCGTAATTTTATTATCCGGTACACCAGCATTATCAAGACCAAAGGAATTGTATGTCCAGCTTTCACTTATTGATCCTGGTTTTGCCACATTTAAAGAATATTCTATGAGATATTGTAATGCATATGGTAATGAATATGGTTGGAATGCTCTTGGTGACTCAAATCTTACAGAATTGCATTTACTTCTTCATAAAAAATTCATGATAAGACGTACTAAAGCGCAAGAAGTTCAAGGTTTACCCAATAAAATTAGAAAATATATTTCTCTTGATACAAATATGAATGACAAAGTAAGAGGCGATATGGAATTTTGGAACGGACAGTATCTTAAGTATGGAAAAAGTGACGTATTTTTCTCATATTATGCTGATACGGCAGAAATTAAAATAAATGCTGTATGTTCTTACATTAAAAATATGATAAATGAAACATCCGATAAATTTGTAGTTTTTGCTCACCATCAAATAATGCTAGATGCAATTTCGAATTTATTAGATGACTTAAATGTGGAATACGTTAAAATTTGTGGTCAAACATCACTTGGCTTACGTGATGATTTGGTGAATCGATTCCAAACCGATGATGATTGTAAGGTTGCCGTTTTGTCATTTGTAACTACAAGTGCTGGATTGACTCTAACTGCTGCGAAAATGGTTATTTTTGCTGAATTGACTTACACACCAGGCGTATGAATAATTTTTCAAAATTAATTGTTATTATTACAATATTAATTATTTATATTTACACAGGATATGGAACAGGCAGAAAGTCGAGTTCATCGAATGGGTCAGACTGATGACGTAATCGTGAAATATCTTGTTGCCAAAGGTACTGCGGACGATAATTTATGGCAGATGATTGTGAATAAACAACAAGTGCTCAATGCGGTGGGGTTAATTGAAAGTGATATAGCAGCTGCTTCTTATTCTTCCTATCATCCACCTGAAAATATGGCAGATGATGAAAATGACTCTGAATCTAATTCGGAGAACTATTCAGAAATTGATTCTGAAAATAATTCTGCTTATGGTTCAGATAGCGATACTGAAAACGTTTCTGAAAGTGACTCTGGTCGTGATTCAAATCGTGACAGTGATAATGAAGATAATATTAGACCTGTGAGTATTATGAAAAATTTGTAATATTTATATATCAATTTATGCTTCACATTTAATAGGTCCGTCGAGTTACAAACAAAATCATATCAGATGATGAAGAGTCTTCAGATGATGCGATTATTTCACCACAGAAATATAAAAGAATAAGGGCTTTATCCGATTCATGAGATGATGAAGTATTGGCACTAAAAAAAGGCAAAATCCTAAAACCAATCTCAAGTGACATACAGATTGATGAGCCATTGAATGATTCTACAATTGGATCTGATGGAGATTGCCAAAACGAGGATCAAACGACTCCTTATCTTCCACGTCTTGTTGTGAACTTAGATGATGAAAATATTTAATTTTAATTAATTGACGGAAAATTTAAAAAATACATTGTTTTAACTTGTTTTTTCCAATTTTTCAATAATATTTTAATAGTTTAGTTTCTAAAAAATAATGTTTCGTTTTGATCAAATTTTAAAATGAAAACGTGAATAAATAACTGATATTCAACACATGTTATTTTCAAGTCACTCAATCATTAGAAACCCAATAAACATTTGACATGAATAACTGTAAAATCACATAACAAATACACACATAACACATAACCGATTAAACACATGTTTTTCCCTCTTTTGTCAAAAAATTCTTCTCCTTTCAGTCTGTCAGTCTATTTATCAATGTGAGAATGTCCTCAGTAAATTTTGTCGGAGCAACAGAAATTTTAGCAGCTTCATCATGTAGTTCTTGTTCGTCACATTCGGGAGACAGGTAACACTTTATAAAGCAGAACTACATAAGAAAAAAATAAAAGAAAGGAAAAGAAGAGAACCGGTTTCCGAATAATTATATCAAATATATCTTTAGTTGTGTTCCAATCGTTGATGTATTTAGACATAAAATATTAATTATTTTTGTGATACGTAAAAAAATTATTTTTTTCCTGCTAAACAGCAATAAAAAGTAGTGAATTATTTATTATTTTTATTTGTGTGTCATTGAAACGTGAACTAAAATGCCAACAAATTATTCCAACAACAATGCTAAGGCGAAAAATAATCACATGTAATTTTTTTCATTTCATAATTTATTTTATTTTACAAAAAATTTGGATTTTAACTTTTGAATGGTGGTGTGAATTGATAGAAAAAATGCATTAACAAAGAAATTTAGGCCAAATATTTGATGTTACCAAAGATATCCGGCATTTTTTTTATAATTGACGTATAAGAGAAAAAAAATGAAAGAAAATTGATTTGATTTGACGAATAAATTTTTAAAGTGAATCGTCTGTGTGACTTACAAATATTATTTAACATTGCAGTTGATAAGAAATTTCGCGTGTTTCATTCTTCTTAATTAAATTTTGATAGTGATAAAAAAAATACGGCAAAAAAATGAATGAATGCCAAATCATCAAACAAAGTGATACAAATTTTAGTAAAAAGTGATTGAATTTTAAAAATGTGATTCATAGAGATCCGATAGAATGATAATAACAATAATATTGAAGTATAAAAAAGATGGTCCACGTTTTTCAATTTTCATTAACAAAATTTACATTTAAAAATACTAAAAATAGCGATGAAAATCTATACAAAGTGAAAATTGGGCTGAAATGCATTTTTTGGTTCATGAAACAATTAAAATGCCGCAGCATGTTATTTTTTTATACAGACACTTCTAAATATGTCTATCGATAGAGTCTAGAGAAAAACGTGGTTTCCCATGATTTTCTTTTTCCGAGTTTTTTTATATTCAAACGCAATAGAATTAATTTTTACGTAAATGAATTTTGTTTTTGTATTTGTGAGCACAATGTTGCATATGTTTGAATCATATGGGAAAAGTTATTATATGATCAGTATAACATATGCGAAAAATAGATACATGAACTTTTGTATATATTTTGACTGAGGTAGTTCCAATTTAAATGTTTATTTACCAATATTAATTTGAATTTAATTTTAATGTGCCAAATTGAGGGTGATGATGATTTAAAGAATTTGGAATTCTCTTTCTTTCCTCAAAATCTCTAACTTTCCACTTTCCCTTCTTTCCTTATTTAAATTTTCAATAAAATCATAATTTTTTTCATAGAAAGTTACCATGCAAATTATTTTCCAAAAAATTATAGACTTCCTATTAAAAACGATTTCATTTGAATTAGATAAAATTCACAATTCAAATGTGTTTTTCTTGGAAATAGATACAAACGTATCAAAATGTGTGAAATGATCATATGAGCTTTGTGATAAACACGTGAAATTGTTATTCATCAAATGAGTTACGGTTGCTAAATAAATATTTTTGTTTAAAAATAATCTGACAAAATACAAATAAAGGTTTAAATCCCAAAAGACAAAATTGGACAAAACACATGACTTTAAAGACCTTTCATGTTTGGAACATCCTGAATATTTTCAATCGTGAAAATTGAAAAGAGGACAGTCGTTGGCGATCATGAATGAGACGTCACAAAGAATTTTTTTATTGTTGGTGCGGTGTTTGAGAGAATTCATATTTTTTTTTTCAATTATTAAGATCATTTGTATTTGAGGTGAATGTCTTCTGATTCTAAATTGAAAAATTGGTGTTTGGCTTATATTTTGCATTTTTATTTATTCAAAGTTATTGATTGTATTTTAATTATAAATATGTCTGATTAGTCATCTAGATTTTTTGGGAAAATTTATTTTAATTTATCTCTCTATTCTCTTATTCTTTTTCTTACACATGTTTAGCGGTGAATGTCTTTCTGCAGAACACATTTATAGCACACAAAACGGCAGACACACATTAAATCCATATGAAAATGACGTATTTGATATTACATCTGATGACACAAATCCACATCATGAACGATGTCCAGCCTCACCTATAACAATACCTGCCAAAACAACCTCACGTTCAAACTCGAATCCACAAGTAAAATCACCAAAACCTCGACGTCAACGCACAACCTCAACCAGTCAAAACACAAATCAAAATGAGGCGATTATGCGAGCAAATAACCGGACAATTTACACAGCTGGCCGTCCACCATGGTACAACACATCTGGGGTACAAGTTGAACCATTTGTAATTGGTATTTGTGGTGGTTCGGCTTCCGGTAAAACAACTGTTGCACAGAAAATTATCGAAAGCTTGGATGTGCCATGGGTGACTTTATTGTCAATGGATTGCTTTTACAAAATACTTAATGAAAAACAACATGAACAAGCTGAACGAAATGAATATAATTTTGATCATCCAGATGCGTTTGATATAGAACTAATGGCTGATGTCTTGAGGAAATTGAAAGAAGGACGAAAAGTTGAAGTTCCTATTTACAATTTTGTATCTCATTCAAGAGAAGCTCATACGGTAAGACAAACTTAAATTAAATTAATTAGGAAAAAATAATTAAATTATTTTTTGAAATAACTAACGCCAGAAAACAATGTATGGAGCCAATGTCATCATTTTTGAAGGCATTCTCACATTTCACAGTCCAGATATTTTGAAAATGTTGGATATGAAAATTTTCGTTGACACAGATCCCGATATTAGACTTGCAAGACGTTTGAAACGGTAAATACATTTGTTTTGATATTGTTTTTAATTAAATTGATAAATAATTATTGTTTTGATAATAAAAAATGTTAAACATACCGGCAAATGTCAATTAATATTATTAAAACAAGTAAAAGTAAATACACAAACAAAATGTGTAAATTCTACAAATTTTTAATGTCAAAACTCAGCTAATTTTATTGAACTGGGTATTTTATTTTGGTAATTTTTTTTTTCTTTGAATATACGACGCAGACTTAAGTCAATATACAACGCAAATTTCTTAACTGATAATATTAGAGATTAAATAATGTTTATAATTTTTTTGAAGTAGGTCAAGGTCTGTTGATTTTAATCAATTTTACGATTAAAAGTGCTTTCAAAATAATTTCGGAATAATTTTCTAGACGTTAATTATCATTTTTATTCCAGTGACATAACACAAAGAGGTCGTGACTTGGAAGGTGTTCTTAAACAGTATTCGACTATGGTAAAACCTGCTTACAGTAATTATATTGCCCCGACAATGGCACATGCTGACATTATCGTTCCCCGAGGTGGTGAAAACAAAGTTGCAATTCAGTTGATTGTGCAACATGTTCACACACAATTGACAGCTGTAAGAAATTAATTATCAAATATTTTCTTAAAAATCTAATAATTATCCATATTAGCGTGGATTTAAACTTCGTGAAACTCTCGCTCACTTGAATGGTGCGGAACAACCAATGCCAGACTCTTTACATCTCATCCCCACAACTCCACAAATAAAGGGTTTACACACATTTATTCGTAATGCCAGTACTTCAAGAGATGAATTCATTTTCTACTCGAATCGATTAATGCGCTTAGTTATAGAGTATACTTTAAGTTTATTACCATTTAAGGATACAGTTGTTGACACACCTCAAGGTGTGCAATATACCGGTAAAAAAATTTACATGAGCTTGTGCTTAAAAAGAAAATTCAATTATTTAATTTCATTTCAGGAAAACGAATGACCTCTCAAAAAATTTGCGGTGTTTCGATTTTGCGTGCAGGTGAAACAATGGAACAGGCTGTAAGTGACGTTTGTAAACACATTAGAATTGGAAAAATTCTAATTCAAACAAATCAACAGACAGGAGAACCTGAAGTATGCAAACTTATATTCTCATAAAACATTTTTTGTTAAAAAAATTAAATTTAATATTTTAGCTTTACTACCTTCGACTACCAAATGACATCAAGGACTATAAGGTTATCTTAATGGATGCCACATGCGCAACTGGTGCAGCAGCAATTATGGCTATAAGGGTATTATTAGATCATGATGTTCCCCCAGAAAATATCCTTCTGGTTTCTCTACTCATGGCGAAAATTGGAGTTCACTCAATTGCATACGCTTTTCCAAAAGTAAATTTCAACATTTTCAATTGAAATATTTATTAATTTTAATTAAAATTCTTTATTAAGGTTCGAATAGTCACCTCAGCTCTTGACCCTGAAATTAATGAGAAGTTTTATGTCATTCCTGGAATTGGCAACTTTGGTGACAGATATTTTGGAACTGAACCAGAATTTGACGTCTAAAAATATCACAATAAGTTAGGACACTAGACTAGACTTTCATTAAGACTAACAAAATTAAAAAAAAAAAAGTTACTTAAAAATTAATTGTAAACTAAGAAAAAAAAATTTTTTGTTTTCAAACCATCTAGGAAAACTTAAAATTATTTTCTTTAAAATAGAAAAGTTGATTTAACAGAAATTTGAATTAAATTTAATTGTTTTCTACCTACTTTTATATTTACTTATTCAATTTTGTATTGAAAAATATTAGAGCCGTACTTTTGCGGCGTTTGAATTCATCATTTAAATACAAATAATTTTCACTAGATGTGTAAGAATAAAGATTTACAATAAAATAAAATAAATTGTGTGTCTTTATTGAAGTTTTTAGTAATAGGTAAGTAAATCATTGATTAACTGTGTTGAATGGATTTGATTTAAATTTCAACACCGCGAAAAATCAATCAAATTTAATTGATTAAATTTTTATAGAAATTTTTAATTTTTTTACTCAAAAATCATTCGAGTTTTAAAGATGTATATCAAGATAATTATATTCACAGTGTTCATTATATTTTTAACAATTATCAATGCAGAGAAAAGTACAAACGAACAAGATCAATCGAGTTCTGAAATTTCAAATTGTGAAGAAATTTCAAAAAAAATTGATTCATTTGATGAAAAACTTGATCTAAATAATAAAAATTTGAAAATTGTTGAAGCCAAAGTTTCAGTCGTGAAACAACAAATTAATCAGGTTCTTCACAACAAAATGACAAACCATAAGAAAAGTGATTCCAATTCAGATGCAAATCTTATGAAATTAGTTCAAGATTTTCAGAACGAAATTCAAAAAATTTCTGTGATAGAAAAACAATTGAATACGTTGATTAACAACTTTGAACAGTCACCTGAGTCTGATTCTAAATCAGAAAGTTCTTCAAAAATTGAATCTGATGTGGACAACGCATTGGAAAATGTAACACTTCTGTGGCCAGGAAATTCCGAGTCCCTCAATAAAAATGAAAAACTTTTAAAAAATCATATTAAAAGTTTAAAGAAAGCTGATCAAACAATGATGGAATTAAACAATTTATTGAATAATTTCATTGTAATTACAAAAAAATACTTTTTCAGGTTCCAAAACCAAATTGATCAAATACATCAAAATATCAATAAAAAAAATACAATGAAGAGGGACAACATATTTCCTAGAAAAGATTTGGCTTTATTAGATTTATTGGATAAAAAATTTTCAAATTTGGAACGGATATGTTCAAAAAATTCCCAGTATAATACTTTTACTATACATCCGAGGTATTTACAATTACAAAATCAGTTGTATCGAATTGAAAACAAATTAGATTTAACATTAAACAATGCAAATGATCCGGATTGTATCACTCCAAATCAAAGATCAAATCTTTGCAAATAAAATAAATGTTAAATTAAATTTAGTTTACATGTTTGATTAATTTACCTTTTAATAACGGTACATGGCATCTTGAAAATTTCCAAAATTTAAATCACTTTTTCATGCATTATAGATTTTAAACAGCAATGAATGGGGGAAATCCATTACGATTTTATCTTAGGTGACATGTGTTAGATTCCAGCCCAATCACAAAAATAATTAATTGAAATTTTGGTTTACAGTGATGACTTGTAGAATAAACTTTTAATCTGAACATTTTATTTTTTAAGCTAAATCATATCATAATCAGTTAAGAAACATGATAACGCTTTTCAACGTGTTGAAATTTCCTGTAACCATAAAAAGAGTCTAAACAAGGTTTTAAAGCGTTGCCTTAGATTTCTTAAATTCACTGATTGGAAATAAAAAAAATATTTGGATTTAAATACGCTAATTGCGTATTATTGTATTGTATTGGCAGTATTGTAGACCTTGGGTACTAAAGTTAATTTAAAGCTTGAAGTGTTCTTTACAACTTTGCGTTGCATCACTTTTGCATAAAATTTATAAAAATATTTTTTTTGTTTTTATAAAAAATTTGATTCAAATCTTATTTTATGCAGAAAATTCCCGACCGAAGCGAAGAAAATCCGAGTCAGGAATGATAAATAGAGTGTAGTTGCTAGAATTACCGCAGATTTTTTGTAATGTGATTTAGAAACTGAAATTTAAATTTACAGAATTGTTTCACGCAATAAGAAACAGACAGTAGAAATAGTAAATTTGATCTAATGACCCCCCAAATTATACAATGAATACAAATGAAATTTTTATAACGCGTCGCTTTAAAGTCATCCTTAGTGCCTTTTAGGAAATTTCAACTACGTCGTCATTACATTTCATATATAAATTGACTTGACAAACTCGTGCTTAGTAGTATCTGTTTATCAATCTACAAGCAATATTAAATTTAAATCAAAATGTCGAAAGTTTTTATACTTATTACATTTGCTTTGATTTCAATCAACGTTATAAAAAGCGCTAAATTATCGGACCAATCTCAGAATAAACCAGTGTACTATTGTCAGCACTTTGATTCATTGTGCTACTTTGAACATGTAAATTTAACAAGGGAAAACTTTGAATGGCAACCAGCCGCTGAAAATCCATCAATAGTTGATTATGTAAAATTTTATCGGTGTCAAATTCCGGTTCTTACAAGAGATATTTGCGACACATTTCCTCAAATTTCACGACTTGATATGATCAGTGAAGGTGTTGAGGTAATAGCTGACTTTGCGTTTCAAAGCTGTAAAAATTTGAAAACAATTTTATTGGATGACAATAAAGTGGAGCAAATACCGACAACGGCTTTTGCGGAAAATGCGGCATTAGAAAACTTATATCTGATTAGTAACAGAGTAAAAACAATTAATGCAAATGCCTTTGTTAATTTGGTTAACTTAAAACAAATAAATTTGGCTGGAAACTTAATAGAAGAATTTTCTCCTGAAATTGTGAGAAATAATAAAAATATTCAATCAATCCTAATTGGTTACAATAAAATAAAGGATTTAGATGCAGAAAAATTTGTACAGTATCTTCCAAATCTAAGGCAGTTCATATTCAACAACAATGAAATACCTAAAGAGAGATATGAAGAAATTGTAAAAATATTTAACGCGAATGGAATTTCAACTTAAAAAATTAAATATCTTATTTGAGAAAGAAAAGAGCTTAAAGGATTAAAATTTAATGGATATTTGGACATGTTCTA
>LN483482.1:36753-151581 GCA_900002565.1 Culicoides sonorensis | reverse complement strand
TTTTGTAAAAATACTTACATTTGCATTTTGTTTACCTTGAGTGTATGAATAATGTGAAAGTCGTACCAAATGGTTGATTTCAGGTATGAGTAATGTTCGTATCCTTCGTGGATTTTCTTGTTTCAGTATGTAAGTCATCCCACAAACACACACATACATAAAAAATTATGTACAGGTAGAAAGTACTTCACAAATAAGGATACTTTTTGAGAAATCTGGTCAGTTTAATAATTGACTTTGAAGAAGTAAGACCATTATTTGAAGACAATAAAAAAAAAATAATAATCGTGTAATAATACTAATGAAAAGTTGATACAAACCAAAAAATAATCATGTGCGCTAATATTTTGATAATTTTAATAATTTACGGCCTCTTAATATCCGTGACAAATTCAAGAAATATCGAATCACCACATGATCAAACAGAAATCAAATGTGAATCGCTACCCGAAAATCTTCTTGTCAAAATTCTCGGTTCAGCTTATAATCCTCGGTATATGAGTGTTAATGTGCCGGTAATTACTAGTGATCATGAGCCTCAAGTTATTGGTGGTAAACGTGGTGTTGCTGAAAATGACCCAGACTTTTATGTCGATGATGAATTTCAAATGGATTTAAGTAATAAACCAGCATGGCAAGTCAATTTCATAACAGAAACAAACAAAAATAGTCAAAAGATGAAGAGAAGTGTGTCCAGTGAAAATTTAAACCGTAAAACAAGAAATTCTGGCAATTATTATCGGAGTGATAAACAATTACAACGAGAAAAACCATGGTTTTGTGAATCAAAAATAAGATGGCATGACTTGGGTCCCGACTACTATCCGAGATGGCTTCGTACTGTCGAATGTGTCAAACATGATTGTTGGTATGGAAAAGCAACATGCAAACCAAAATCTTTCACAGTTAAAATACTGAAAAGACAACAAGGGAAATGTGTGACAGCCGAAGGTTTATCATCACTAGATTTACCAAATCAAGAAAAAAAACCAGAAAATACCCATCTCGAAGTCTGGACTTGGGAAGAACGAGCTGTTAATTTCTGTTGTGATTGTGCTTTAGTTCGACAAACCTACTATTAGAAAAAAAAATATATCTGCCGTATTATAAATTGTTATAAAAATTATGTAAATAGCTTAGGTAGCAAATTCTGTATAAAGAAAAGGATTTCAGGAGAAAAGAAAGGCTTAGTCCTTACTTTAATTGTTTTCTAGTTTTATGATAAAACCATGTTATTGTAATTATAATTTTCAATTTGTAAAGAAAATAAGAAAGAATTAAATAGAATGGAATTAAATTATAAATTAATTGCACGCATTATTTTTTAAATCGTTGAATTTCAGGTATGATAATCTTATTTGGACATCTGTCTCTTGCCTGACAAGTTTTACATAGTTGTAGAGATGAACAAAAAAATAATACAAAATTTCTTCATGATTAAAATTCCCAATATTTTTCTAAAATATCAACGTTCTTAAAATTTTTCTGGTTAATGGAACTGAAAGTAGTTTGCGTGTTGTAACTGCCGTAAAATTCATAATGAAGTAACCCGATTGAACTGGAATGTAAGCGGTTATGCATCGGCAATGAACCGGTTGCCTTTTGTATTCGTGAGAGGACACTCAAACTGCTTTGTTTTGTTTTTATTTAATTTTAATCATTTTAATTTTAATTATTTGAACTGAATGTTTTTATAAATATTTATATTGGTATCATGCAGGCCGAAAATGGTCGTAATGAGACAAAACATGAAATAAGGAGCATAGCATTTTTTGATATCGAAGCAACAGGATTGCCGAGTAAGAATTATTTTTGTCTTTGAGCATGACTCATGTTTTCATTATTTTCACAACTTGTTTTAGGTGAAGAGTTTAATCGCACAAAAATTACTGAAATATCATTTGTGGCATGTTCAACCGAACATTTATTAGCCACAAAATTTGGAGATTTGCCACGAATCCTGCACAAATTGACATTATGTATGAATCCAGCGAAACGCATATCCGATGTTGCTGAGAAAATTACTGGCCTAAGTAACGAACTTTTGGAAAATGAAAATAAATTTGATAAAAATTTAGTACAAACAATGTTCCATTTTTTGTCACATTTACAAAAGCCTTGTGTGATTGTAACCCATAATGGTTTAAGATTTGACTTTCCCATTTTACAACGAATGTTAATGATGATAGAAATGAAACTTCCTGAAGATTTGTTGGCAGCAGATTCATTATTAATTTTTCGAGAGATAGATGCTTTCGAAGAATTTCAAAAGGCAGAAGAAAGTGTAAGACCTTTAAGTCCTCCCATTCAAACGGAAAATGATTTGTCTTATCAAAATTTCATAACACCTCAATATTGTGATGATAATAACGAAGATCAAGATGAAAAGGCGATAGACGAATTCATTGCAAAAGAATTAAAAGTTTTATGTCCAGAAGTTTTGAAAAACCAAACAAACATTCCAAAAGACCTCACACCAAATGAACTTCGAGTGATGAATGAATTAACTCCTGTAAAACAACTTAAAGCGAAAAACATAAATTCAAGTCCAGATGGTCCACATAAATCAGACCTTGGAGCATCTACAAGTGCCACACCTCATTCCACAGAAGCTTTAATTGAAAAGTTCAATGAGAATAGAAAACGCTTAAGAGAAAATCCACCAAGAAGTCGTCGTGATCTCTTTGGAGCAAAAAAACTTTTTAATTTGCCTGAAATTCATCAAAGGTGCTTTAATTCTAAAGCTGAGCAGTCACATTATGCCGAAGGTGACGTCATGACTTTATTAAAGTGTGCAATAGCCAAAAAAGAAAATTTCGTTAGAATTCTTCAAGAACGAGCGATTTCTTTTAATGAAATACCAGCACTTGGAAAAAAATGAAATTTTTCTTAATGAAGCTTCTAAAAAATTTTATTATCAAAGTATTTTATATTTTATATGACAAAAAATAAATTTTATTCTAAATATACAAAAAAAAAGCCAAAAATTTTTAGAAAAAAAATACTCCGTGTCGGGGAGTCGAACCCCGCTCTCCCGCGTGACAGGCGGGGATACTGACCGATATACTAACACGGACATGTATGAATTGTTGTCAAGTTACATATTTAAGCATATATTTTATTGAATATACTACATGACATGTGAACATATGTTGCCTTTAATTTCATTCAAGGCATTGATGGTATAATTTTAGAAATTTTTATTGATGTTTTTAGTTTCAATGGAAAAAAATGGGATATTATTCAAGTTGCAATAAATAAAAACCTTTGTCATAAAATTTAATTTTTTTCATCATTTTTATGTTCAATTAGGATCAGTTTAATTTTTATTGATGTTTTTAGTTTCAATGGACAAAAATGGGATATTATTCAAGTTGCAATAAATAAAAACCTTTATCATAAAATTTAATTTTTTTCATCATTTTTATGTTCAATTAGGATCAGTTTAATGCTAAAATATTGTGGTCATGAAAAATGAAAAAAAAAATGTACTTTTTATTAGCAATTTCTCATGGAAGGTAAAAAAAACTACATCATTAAACAAAAATAATGCGAAAATTCACAATGAAATATTCGATTAATGCTTTTGTATGTGTCTGCGCAAAGCATCAAACATGTCCGTGTTAGTATATCGGTTAGTATCCCCGCCTGTCACGCGGGAGAGCGGGGTTCGACTCCCCGACACGGAGTACTTTTTTATCATTTTTTTTTTATTTTTATTGTTATTATTCAATAGAAGACACTTTAGTACTTATTGATTAAAATCCCTGATATTTTGAGTTTATTCTTAAAACTATGTAAACCTTCAAAAAAATTGGATTGATGAGAATTGATAAGGAAGAATTTTCTTTCAATGTTTTTTTCAAACTGTCAATTTGAAAATATTAAAAAAAAATATGACAGCAAGGGAATTTTTCTGTACGATTGTGCTATATAGTACGGAATTGTCAAAATTTGTAATAAAATTCTCATCTTATCCAATTTTTTTTTATTGTTTTGATAATTTTTAATGTTTAAGTATTTAATTTTTTTTCTTTTGAAGTTTTACTTCACCTAATGCACTTTTCTTGCCACAACAAATTCCAAATAAAAATGTTAAAAATTTTAAAATAATGATAATAATAACCGCAAATAGCCCAATTACATCTAAAGAATTCCGTTGAAAGAAATTTAACTCTTTTCCTGGATACTGTAAATGAGGAGCTCCATGATGTTTCAAAACATATTCTACCCAAAATACTGCTGTGTCTAGAGCCGATGCGATTCTATCACGGTATTTTGCAGAATACGTCTTAACTTTACTATGATACCTTTGAAAATTATTTAAAAAAATTGTAATAGATTTAAAGTTAAATTTTTGCACACTGGGACTTACTTTTCATTTGTCAACATATCATTTAAAAGTGCAGAAAAGTTCTCTTCTGTCACAGCATTTAATTTGATTGATTTTCCCCACCCTTCTTCTTCTATCTTTGCCATATTTGAATCCTGATCACCAAAAAATGGCATTCCCAAAATAGGAACTTGATGATATTTTGCTTCTCCGACTCCACCAAGTCCCCCATGACCAATGAATAATTTCACATTTGGATGGGCTAAAATTGAATCTTGCGGCAACCATTTTTGGCCCAGTATATTTTTAGGTAACCGTGACAAGTCATCACTTTCCCATTTAACGACCACTTTTTCCTTAAGTTTTGATAAAACTTTTAAAATAACATCAACTTTAGCTGGCTGAGTTGATGAAACTGGCAAATTTGTTCCAAATGTCCATAAAATAGCGCCATTTGTAGCATTATCAAGAAATTGTTTTAACTCTCCCTCAAGGGGGGCTGGTTTTGTTTTAATTTGAATTCCACCAATTTCAATTTCATTTGGCAAAAGTGGACGAATAAGTTCAGAGTCGGCAAAATGTGAATTAAGGAAAATTAATGACATGTTTTTCTTCATATCATCATACGAACGATATTTGTTACTTGGAAAATATTGTTCGTATTCTGATTTTTGCACGGTGTCCATGTAGAAAGTCATTCCATAATCCACAATATTGAATAAAAAGTTTTTGACACGTTCAGGAAATCCCATTTTTCCATGCATATGAAGCAAAAAATTGGGTACAGTTGATGGTAAAGTATGAGAACCCAACATTTGTCGAATTGGTAAAATATTGCCCATTGGGGTTAAACCGACCCATGGTGCTTTAAAATGATCTGCAATTCCTAACTGTACATTATTGAAAAATACCGGTATGAAAAATATTAAATCAAATGTTTCTTCTTTCATAATCTTTTGAAATTCAGGTGACTTTAATGTTTCAATATTGTCTTCTCGAAATTTTTTACTCACTTGCATTAAAAATTTCGGAGATGGTTTAACATCACCTGAAGACAATTTCCCAAAGAGGTCATCATCAAATCCAGGCCGTGGAACAACAATATTTTTGAAATTTGACGTGTTTTTTCCGAATTTGAAATTGGTGACACTTATAACAGTGTAACCTCTGTTCGCAAGCTCTTCACAAATCGGCATCGCAAGAATTACATGCGATTTACTTGGATTTGGGAAGTAACAAAGGATCCGGGATGCATTAATCGTTGTGATTATAAATGAAATTAAGATGAAAAAAATTGTAAGACGACTCATTTTATAACATTCT
This sequence comes from Culicoides sonorensis, assembly GCA_900002565.1. Classification (NCBI taxonomy): domain Eukaryota; kingdom Metazoa; phylum Arthropoda; class Insecta; order Diptera; family Ceratopogonidae; genus Culicoides; species Culicoides sonorensis. The sequence goes on along the minus strand of LN483482.1, from coordinate 145,925 downwards.
GAAAAAAAGTATTGGTTTGTTAAATTTAAAGTAATACATAAAATTGTCAACGTACGTAAACGTCACCCTTATTTCAACACGGAATTTATGGATGACGCCTTGAATATAAAATAAAGCGTAAAAATTTTTATTTTGCACTAGCTTATTCACAGTTTATAGTTTTCATTATAATATTCCTTTTTTAATATTTTATTTTTTTTGCTTTCAATTAAAAAATTTAAGAAAAAATACTTTTCAACTGACAAAATTTGAATGTACTTTAAATGTTATTCTATTACAAAATAATTATTTTTTGACAGGACTTTTGGTCTATTACTTCATGAAAGCGTAGTGTCAAAAGTAAAGAAAAACATCTCATTAACATTTGGGTAACAAAAACTTGTGTTCTTAAATTTTATTTTGTGTCGATTAAAAAAATTCAAGGCCATTTCTTGGTTCACTTATTAGAAGATTGTGTGTTAGTGTACGTAAATTTAAAGTGCATTAATATTAAAATAAAGAAAAATGCCTTACACTCCACTAATCGAAGGTAATAATACAACTCGTCGGATGTTTGCCTATGATGAGATGGTTATGGCAAGTGACGGAACTAAATTTTATATCAAATATTTGGATGGACCTCCACCAAAAACAGTCCAAACACAACAATTTCCGTCACAACAAAAACGACCAGCTCTTAATTCACAAGTAATGGCAAGACCGTCTACAGCTAATAGTCAATTACTCGCACAACAAATTTTACGCAATCAAGGTAGTGTTAGTAAAAGACCAGCTTCTGTAACAACAAATCAACCAGGTAGTGAGGCGAAGCGTCCACGAATTGAAGTGTTGCCTCAAATTCAAAGTCGACCTACAACACAACCTGCGGGTTTTACATGTGGAATTTGTCAACAAAAATTCAGTAGTAGAGCAAGTTTGAACTTCCATATTGATAAATCACATAAAGACACTGATGGACCCGTTGATTGTCCTTGTGGAAAACGTTTTGCTAATAAGAAGTACATGAAACGTCATCAGCGACGAAGATTTGAGACTGAAAAAATAATTTGTGGCCGAGAGAAACCAACATCATCATTACAATTAAATTATAAGAATTTATAAATTGAAGATAAATAATGAATCACACTTTACCTACTCCTTACATTCAAGGATATTAATATTATTTAAAATTGATGCAGTTAAGCGTGTATAAAATATCAATATTATTTTCCTTTACTAAACTTTTGTAAGAGTCGTAATAATTTAAATAGAGATTAATTAAAAAACTAAGCAATTAGGTTTATTGCTACGAAATGGAATAAATACAATAACTTTAAATAATATTTTGAAATTATAACAAAAATATGGATTTTTAATTTGATTTTTAAGGCTCCAGTAGAACCAAAACAATTCTGATGTCCGAAAAAATTATAACGTGTGTATTTTAAAATTCTTAAGGCATTGCATTACTTTCCTTGCATGTTGTGTAAATTCCATTCATATTGTTATATGTTTACTAACACTATCAAGAACATCTGTTTTATTGTTTATAATTCATTCATTCCTTTTACTACGTTTTTCGTGGTCCGAGAAAGTCAAAAATAATATTTTATTGACAAAATCAATTCAATATTTATATTTTCGTTCTATTAATAATTGAAATGAAGTCCTTGAGAGGTGGAATTCAGTGTATTTTATCTCAAGGCAGTAGTGATAGCTCTCAAGATAGTCAAAAATCACAAGCCATTCCAACAACATTGATCAAAGAAGACTGGCAGCTAATACTTGAGCAAGATGCAAGTATTGAAGATTTACGGTCAGCTATCGATAAATGTAAGGACTTAGTTTTGAAAACAGACGAATGCAGCTCAGATCGTAAATGGATAGTGAGACATTTGTGTGAATTACGATTGAGATTACAAGAATTAGTGGACATTGAAAATGACCCTGAAGAGACTTCAGAAAGTGCAAAAGTTATTCTAGGACATCATTTTATTCCGAGACATTTGAAAGATAATATCTTAGACAGTACGAAGGTAAAAGAAATTTAAAACCATTGAAATTGATTTTAATACAATGGCTTTCTAGGTCAAATACTGTGATTTTTGTACTGGAATAATTTGGAATGTTATTCAAGCTTCTTTTTTTTGTGTTGACTGTCAATACACAACTCATGCTCGATGTGTTGATCATGTAACTCGTATTTGTGCTAATATTATTGCATCTGAGCGTGTTGTGCCTGAAGAAAAATTACGACCTGAAACTGGAATGCACATGCAAGATTATAAATGTGCTGATTGTAGGTCAAATTTTCAACTGACATATGAAGAAGAGCAACATTTTGACATTTCACCTCGTTTGTGTGAATACAGTGGTAACTATTATTGTGCGTGTTGTCATTGGAATGACAAAAGCATAGTTCCAGCAAGGATAACACATAATTGGGACTTTAAGCAGTACTCTGTTTCAAGAGCTGCATTACAAGAAATCAATTTATTTATGGATAGGGCAGTTATTAAATTAGAGGAAAAAAATCCAACACTATTTATATTAGTCCCAGATTTAAGTCAAGCTAGGAAACTAAGAAAAAACTTAAGTTACATGAAAAAATATCTCTCTGAATGTCGTTTTGCAGATGAAAAAAAGATTTTAGACCATGAATTAGGAGTTAAACGCCACTTAGCCTTGTTTCCAGATTATTATAGTATCGCTGATTTAATTAATATAAATAATGGCTCTCTTTTAGATCAAATGCACAAAATATCAGTGACATTTGAAATGCATATAAGATCTTGTGAAATTTGCAAGGGAAAAGGATATATTTGCGAAATTTGTAGTCATAATCAGCCTCTATTTCCATTTGATGATGGTGGAAATTTATGTGAGAAATGCAATTCAATTTATCATCGAGCATGTTGGATGAGAAAAGGAGAGAAATGTTTGAAATGTGAAAGGTTACAAAAAAGGGTAAAGGAATATCAACTAACCAAAGACGAGAAAATTGAAGAAGAGAAGGAATTAGAAAATACTGCTTAATTTTTCTTTTTTATATATGACCAAAAACAAATTGAATTAAATTAATTTATATTAAATAAAATAAAAAAAAAAGTAATGAATACAATTTTTGCAACACTTATGGACATAAGAGCTCTGGTTCCAGATGAGACCAACAGTCCTAAATTAATGGTTTTATCTTCAATATTCAATTGAACATTTGATATCTCTTGATCTTTTTCATCAGATTTTGGTTCAATTTTCATGTTCAATCCAAAATTACAATCAACTCGGTTTCCGAGAGCATTATTTATTGCCCTTGTAAGAGGAAAAGCACAATCAGATTTACATTTATTACTAAAATCATCTTGATCCAATCGATATAAGCGAGCTCCAGCTAATTTATATTTTTCAATCAATTTCACACGGGCTTTTGTTGATTCTACGTCATCAAAACTTATCCAATTATCTTCAAAATACATGTATGGAGCAACTTCTAATTCTGGACGTACGATTTTCCACTCAGAATTATTTAAAAACGAACAGTACTAAAAATTTACAGTTTTCAGACTTGTTCCTTTGAAATATGAAATTTTTACCTCATTATACGCAGGAAGTCCATCACTTGTTCCTTGATAATTAAACTTGTACGGAGAGCCGATATCTGTTTTATTTTTATCTTGTAATTTCCACCATCTCCCGTAAAATGGTATACTAAGAATAATTTTATTGGCAGGAATTATTTCAATGTATCTCTGAATTGCATCTTCAACCGCATCCTCATCATCAGCATTGATTGGCGCATTAATGTCTGTACCGCCACCATTTGAATCAGGACTATCATCAATATGGAAATCATGACCAAGAAGATGAATGTAATTCGTTATTCTGAAATTGATTTTTGTTTTTTTAGAAAATCAACTCAAATTAAACTTTTATCTTACAATGACATTCTTTTGATATCAAAGCCGTTTGTTGGACTAGACCAGTAACTAGAGGCAGGTGCAGCTACAGTGAGCAAATATCCAGCTGGAGTTAATCTGATTTTTTTTATATGATGATTAAATTAAAATTTAATGTGAATTTATTTTCAATGAACTTACAATTTTTGAATATCTCGCATCATGCTGATAAAATTTTCCTTAAATCGTTGATCTGGAAACTCCCAATGAATGTCGATGCCATCCAAGTCATATTTTTTACAAATAGCTAAGCAAATTTCAGAAAATGCTTTACGTTTAGCGGAATGAGGTGATATCTAAGATTTTTTTGAATATTTAATAAAATATTATGATCCAATTTTAAACTTACGAGCTGGAAACTTGATTTAGTGGCTCCATCTCCGGAGGCTCCAAGTGACAATAAAATTTTTGATGTGAATTTGGGCCTTGTCATCAAAAGTTTTTCAAAGTCTTGCATTAAAAATACATTTATTACACATTTTTTAAATATTTAGAGTATCATAGCATACTTTCTTCATTTTTGATTATTATTTGACCATCATTATTCACTTCTGCAGACATCAAAGTTATGAAATTACATAAATTGGGTTGCAAATATTCCGTAAAATTGTTGTTTTCTTTTAATGAAATATAACAAAATACTTGTCTCTCTCTGTCCAACTCGTGATCACGAATTGGGGTTCTTTTTCGGTGACCTTCTTTTATGTCCTCTTTCTTTTCATTTGGATCAATAAAATCACAATCAATTTTTCTTCCTAATCGGTTATTGATTGTTCGCATTAGTGGAAATTCACATTCATATTTGCAATCATTGTCATAATCATCTTGTTCCAAGGACCAGATTTTCACTCCAGCTAAATTGTATTTATTGGCTAAATCTACTCTGTCTTGCACTGATTGAAAATCTTCAAACGATATCCAATCACGATCACGATACATGTAAGGCGCAACTTCAAGCGTAGGACGAACAACAGTCCATGATGTATCATTGAGGTGTCGACAGTACTATGATTAAGAAAAATAATGTCAAAATCAAAATGATTTTAAAGAAATTTGAGTAATTACATCATGAAATGCCGGTGCAAAAGCATAATCATTTTGTTTTCCTTGAATATACGGAGAGCCAATGGTTATTTTATTTTTATCCTTCAATCGCCACCATCTTCCATACATTGGAATTCCTAAAGTTAATTTTCCTGGTGGAACTCCTTGATCTATGTATCGTTTAAGTGTATCTTCGACACTATCCTGATCCTTTGCATTAATAGGAGCATTGATGTTCAAACCACCACCACTCCAATGAATGCTACTATCACCATGATAATCATGTGTTATGAGGTTTATGTAATTTGTTACTCTGGAATTATTATATGATAAAATTTAAAAGATAAAAATTGTTTTTTTACAAATTTATATTTACTCTGAAAGTTCCTTTATACGCAAGCCACTTTGTGGTCCTGAGCGATTTTTATCTGCTGGACCTCCAATTGTCAGAAGATACCCTGCTGGATTAAGTCTGTGAAAAGTTAGATAAAATTTTATAAAATATTTGTATTTTAAATGTTTATTCTTTTTACAATTTCATAGCTTCTCTTGCCATTTCAACATAGCCTTCCTGATCTGGTAGATTCGGATATTCCCAGTGAATATCAATGCCATCTAAATCATAAGTTTTACAAACATCTAGACAGCTTTTTGCAAAGGCTTTACGAAGTGTTGGACTTCCGGCAATCTTAGATTTTTTACAAAGCATTTTAAAAAATTATTATTAAAATTGGAGAAGACTTACAATTCCCATATTCGCTTTAGTTGTGTAGTCGGCGTATCCACCAAGGGATAAAATTATTTTAGATGCATAACGTGGCTTCAGGTCCAGAAAATTATGCAGTCCTATAAAAATTTAAAAGATGTGAAATTAACTTTTACTTTAACTTAAAAAAAAACTCACTTCTCACATTATCAGCTTGGATCGTTCCATTTACATCAATGGATGCAAACCAAATATAAATCATAGAACATAAGCCAGGTCTAATTTTTTCAGTGATTTCTAAATGCCATTCACCAATGTAACAAAATACCTGTTGCTTTCTGTCTAACTCACTATCAATTATTGGTTGTCTTGTGTCAATTTGCTTAGGTTTATCTTGTTCTTTCTTTAACGTATGCTTTCTGTTTGTAATCCAATCAACGTATTTAGCAACATCCATAAAAACTACATAATTTTCGGCGTCACACTCTTTATATTCATTTTCAAGACCACTACTGACAACACCTCGTAAATACCATTTATTACCTTCGCGTATCATAAATGCTCCACCTGAATCACCCCGACACGGTCCTGTTCCATCAGGTCCCTTTGCACAAAATGTCTGGAAATTCACTAAAGATGCCAGTTTTTCATGACTCTTAGCGCATGTATCAGAAGAGACTGCATGTAAATCCAGTTGATTGATATCTCCTGAGTCACTGAATTCAGTTTCACCGAATGCTACAATTGTTCCAGGGCGGTTTTCAATGTCTTCATAAAAAGCCCATAAACAAACAGGCGTAAAAAGTGCATGGTCAATGCTGTTTTCAAGAAATAAGAGGGCAATGTCATTTTTCGCGGGCCCTTTGTGATAAGGATGTTTAACAAATTGCCATATCTTAACAGCTATGAAATTTAGTTTTAGAAAAAAATCAATTTTTAATGATTAATTAATAAGTTCAATAAGCTTACTTTGATTACTGAATAAAACCAATGTAATTTCTTCTGCTTTTGCCGGAAAACCATTTGGCTCTAAGCAATGGGCTGCAGTGATAGCAGTAGATTTGTCAAGTAATGAAGCACTACATGTATGTTCCCCTTTGACATACATTGAAGCAATCCAAGGCCAATTTAATTTTATAGCCCGTTGTCCTCCAATACTAAATTCTACAATATTTTTTTCTAAATAACCACATTTATCTTCACTAATATCGATTTTGAAGAGCCGATTATATTCAGCGACAACTTCAACACCAGCTTTAAATTCATTAAAAGCTGTTATGATTTTAATATCACCTGTGGGTTGATCAGCTGCAAATTAAGGATCAAATTCAATTTTTTTTTAATGTTAATGCATGTTTCTAAGATTCTCACAAAATCAAAGTTCATTAACCGACCTTCATCAATATACAAACAAACAAAACGTGCCTTACCTTCATCAATTCCACAAACCAGTTTGCCGCTAAAATATATTTGACTCAACTGTAATGCATCACCTTCAAAATTAACAATATACGAAACTCTATTTCCAGATAAAACTCTTCTTACAACTTGACTCGTATTATACATGAGTGTCAATTTAACTGAATTATCAGTTAGTGGAGCATCACTTGCCACATAAAATACTAAAGTAACATTAAAATTATATATTTGAGTTTTAGGAACTCCAATTTCGAGAAATCCCACATCTTGTCCGCTTTCTTTGCCATATTGGAAGATTTCGGCGCACGGTGATCGTATGGAGTTAGAAGAAGTTGATGACAATTTTGATAAGAATAGCAAAATAATGGTTATAATATTAACCATTTTCGATATTAACGAGATTAATTTTCATTAACCAGTTGATTATGGTACTTTAAGTTTTATTTATTGTTTACAAGCAAACACAACAAAATATGTCTGAACAGTTTTATTTCCGATACTCAACTGATTCATCGTCTGCGTTTTCTTAAGTATGTGTTGATATGCCGAATAATAAGTGAAACAATATTATTAATAATAAAATCGATGTAAACAAACATTCACACTTGGAACAAAAAGTTCCGGGGAACTTTTCAACGAAATTTACACTGCTTAGCGTTCAAAAGTCTTGTAAAAATATCTCATTTGAATGTTATATTAAAATCAAGTTTTTTGTATAAAAATTGAATTAATTTACAGATTAAAACTGGTTGCTGTGGGTAAAAATACACAATTTTATATGCAAGCTGTACTGAAGTATATGATTGTGATAGGTCAGTTTTATTCAAATTATGGAAATCCCAAAGAAATTAAAAGTTCTTAGTTTTTACTTATCACATACGTCCATAGAACATTGAAAATGCAAATCTTATGCAGATTGAATTAATGATCAATTTTTTTTTCAAACAACATTGTCAATGAATCATTTTATTATCAAAAACTTGACTGTCTCACTTTAGCTGTTTTCTGTGAATTTGAAGTTTGATCAATTATTTGATTGTTTCGATAAATGTTCTTTAAACAATTGAAGTTAAACTAATGAATAAAAGGTTCTTTGTTTAAGAGCAGCATGATAAAAAAAAATAATCAAAACTCATCTAAATTTTAAGTTTCTCATTCAAGTAGATCAGATATATTTTTCTTTATATCAAAGTTCTTAAAAATCAAAGTTCGAGAACATTATTCGTAGACATCAGGTTTTTTTTCAATTTTATTTTAGCAAGAAAAGTCAGAAAATTACTGGATAACCAAAAAAACTGAAGCAAAAATAATAAAATCTGGAAAATCGAAAAGGCATACAAAAATACTGGGACATTCTTGAATTTTCTTTATCTACTCCATTGTATTCAAAATTCAAAACTTTACATTGGTCAACTTTAATAATTAAAATACTTCAGACGCCAAATTATAAGCATAATTAATATGACTTGCTTTTCCCTTTTCTGAGTGTTAAAATGAAATTGGATAATCGTAATTTTTTGTTCGTTCATTAACGGTCATTTTCTAACGTACTGAAAGTGAAAATATATCTTCACGTCTTCATTAAAAAAATTTAAAGATTCAACGCAAAGTTCTATTGCGCAATCTCACCAAAATATAATACTACGCAAGTGTATTTGAATGCTGTATGAGTTCTCTATATTCCTTTCGTATTCAATCTTGAACATACAGTGAAATTTTCGGAAATGGAGTGAATTCTTCTTTTTTGTTGGGGGTGACGACCATGCAAAGCATTCAGTTATCAACTTGCGTTGACTCTGTAAGGACGGATTATTTCGATTCTAATTAGTTTTTTTGTTTCGGGCATATAATATAGAAACACATATTACGTTTCTTATGTCATGATATTGTGATTGCCATAGTTAGTTCGTTCTACTAAACCAGAAAGTGGTATTTTGAGAAGTTTGTGAGTTACTATTTATGTATAGATATAAAAAGAATCTTATTGAGGCAGGCTCGATTCGGTTCTTGATAATGTTCTCTTGAGTGGTCAGCATCAATTTATCGGAGCAGTGTATAAATAGGATGCTGTATCGAGAGTTGCCCATGAAGTGAGTGTTTCGTTTGATTCAGAAGAAAGGGACGAAAATTATCTCTTTTCACTTGTGTTTAGAGAAAAATACGGGCGTTAACCGTGTTTGTGTGAAAATTAAGGACTGTTTGTATGGGAATTTTATCTCACTGAAGGTTAAAAATTAGAAAAAATATCAAAAATGTTAATTTTTCATCAGAAATTTGTGAAATTCTTGTAATTAAAGGGTCAATCTTACTTTGAATACTGAAAACACATGAGGACTCTTACAGGAAATGTCATAAATTTCTATTTGAAAAATTTTCAAAATAAATTTTGATTAAAACTGTAGTGAATATTTTACATATAGTTGTGTCTAGAGGAAATATATTTTCCAGGGAGTGTTTTCTGTGAAAAAAGTGCGCGCGCTCTAGTAATTTATAAAATAAAATAAAATTATTTGAGATTAATTACCAAAAACAAAATTAATTATTAATGCAAAAAAAAACAAACATTAAATGAGTCAATAAAAAAATTTATCTTGCATTAAAAAGCAGGATTTTTTTTATGTGAAATTAAAATTATTTATAGGTATCAAGTAGAAGGAAGGAGAAAAGTGTAAAGAAAAGGATTGTGTTATCATCTGATTAAATCAGCTTGTAAAAAAGATTTTGAATACAAAAGAAAAGAAAATTTATAGAAATCAAATAAAGTGTTTTTAAATAAAAATTTATACAAAACAAAAGTGATTTAATCATAAAAAATAAAAGGTAAGAACCCACATTTTGTAATTGTTCGGTGTAAGAATCTTTCGATAATTTCCGTAATTTAATGAAATAAATCTTAGAAAAGGAAGAACAAGTGCGTTAATTTGAAAATATCGGTTATCATTTAAGGAAATAACATAAGTTTATTCTATATTTAAATATCAGAGTGACTTTTAGTAAAAAAAAAATCATCACTTCCTATTTTTTTGTGAATAACTGACATGAGAAAAAAATTTAATTAAATTACATTTTTTCCATACTTTGTCATAATACACATTTATCGTATATTGACAGACACATAAATTTTTTATTGAATTAAAGCCATGCTGTCTAGCATGAATCAATTCAAAACTGGTGTAAATACGCATACTTTAATAGAGTGCATGGACATCTAGACACGTTTCATACTTATGAATAGACTTTATTCATCATGAGAACAAACCTTAATAAATAAAATATAAAAAAAAAGAACAACAAAAAATACAATTCACAACTCATTGCAACAGTGAAACATAAAAAGGGACTATATTGAATATTCAAACTCTTCCCTCACACATTTTTTATTAAATAGCTCTTGTCTTGTTATGTGCACGTTCATAATTATTATTTTTTATTATTATTAATTCATTGTCATCAAATTGACTAAAAGACTATAAATGAAATACAGAAGAGACACGTTCTATTCTTTAATGTTACAATTACAATTTATAAAAGTATACCCACATAAAAATTTTTATTCAGTGAAAAACATTTCATTATTTTAATTTATAATACAAAAAGTAAATGATGTTGTGCATTTTATGTCTATTAGAACGAAATATTGTATGAAACGTAAAATGATGGATAACAACTAGAATAAAAAAAAATTGAAGTGATTTTAACAAATGCAGGTTATATGAATAAAAAATTGAACAATCCACTTAAATCTTAGATTTGTATATGATTTGACTCTTAGAATTCGGTGAATTGCATGAATCATGTGCCATGATAAAAAATGGAAGAATAGGATCATTGCATTTGTGGGAGTTTTCAACCTGAAGTGTAACATTTAAGCCGGATTTTCCTAACAGTTCTCGTACAATCGGCTCTCCTGTAAATTATTTGTAAAATTTTCAAATGAAATGAATTTTTCATCTGTTCAATTGCCTTAACCCTTTCAGACCTGAGCCTAAACCAGAGGACCTAGAATTTTTTTGGATATAATTTCTCACTAATATGGGTTAGAAGGTGTTAAATTATTTTTTACAGATTTTTTGTAGTGATCCTTCATCTTTAAACAGAATGTCCAATATATTGGACATCAGGACTCAAAGGTTGTAATTGTTTGTCCAATATATTGGACAAACATATTTTCGCTTTTATTTTTTTTACCTGAATGATTTTCATTTAATTGTTGATTGACTCTTAAAATCTAAGGTTAAATGAATGTCCAAAAAAATCCTCACTTAAATATTATTGGTTTTTGATATTTTTTTTGACCCATAAATTTACGTTACTTCAATTTTTACGGAAATCACAGACATGACTGATAAGATTGCTCATTTACAGTCTGATAGGCACCGTTATTTCGGGAGCCAATTTTTTTTTTGAAGAGACAAGATGTTAAGTGAAATATTGGCATCGGAATTTTTTTTTTAAAAAACAAGGAAATATTTTTAAAAAATTCTTCAAAGTTTGTCCAATATATTGGACAAAGGACCGAAAGGGTTAAATCTAATGCAATGAGCTTCATACCATTTCACAACAGAACTTGTGATGCTGATTTGCTCTTATCTTGTTTAAATTTCATGTATACAAAGATTTATCATTTTCAAAGCCATTTAATTCTGTTTCAGTTCTTTAGTACTTTAGTCATATGACACAGTTTTACTTGTGCTTATCAATGATTATTAAAACTATGAATCATGTGTCTTATAAAAATTTATTAAATTTTAAGCAGTTTCGAGCCTTGTTTATTTAATTAATTATCAATTTTAGCTTCAATTTAATGTAAATGTTTCATTGTTTTAAGCTTAACTGAATTTTTCCCCATTTACTTTTTCAACGACCACATCATAGATGAAACACAACCACTGCAATACCACGAACATTGAAAATCTGACAGGTTTTCATTATTGTATAAATTTGGTTGAGCCACAAAATTTCTTTTTCGGTTTGCATATAATATAAATATGTTTTGACAAGCACAAGCAAAATATGCTCAATGCTGTAAAAATAGAAAACAATTGAAATACTGACAAGATGTTTGTTTTTTTTTTTATTGGAGTATTTATACTCCTTATCAAAATTAAGTAGCACTTTTCAATTTGAGATAAAATGAGGCACTTCGTCAAGTGTACTGAATGATATGAATTCGTTTTAAACTACTTTTTGCCGTTTTATTTAATAAGTAATAAAAAAAATTTTAAAATGCCGACACAAAATTGTGTCAGACTGATCTCATTTCTTGTCAAGTTATCAGGAATGACAGTTAATTATTACATTTTGAATTTCTTCTGGAATTTGAAGTGCAATTCATTGAAATTAGAGATCCAAAAACTAATTAGGAGAAAAACCTTTTGAAATGAATGTTATTTTTTATTCTTTTAGATGCGGTTCATGCAAGAATGACTGTGAAATTTTTAAAAAGGTTCAGAAAATTAAAAAAAAAAACATAATTCGCCTGTTTGCACAAACATAATTGGATAAAATTTTCACGATTTTTATTCAACAAAAATTAACTTGAATTAGGTTTTTCATTTCAAGAATAAGTTTTTTTTTACCTACCACTATGAACATTAATATAAGATCTTCAAATTGCATCTTAAAATATTTAATAATCAAAATTCTAAAGAAACCAATTTAACAAGTAACGGAAAATAAAAAAAAGAGACTCCTTGTATAACAACAATAACAAAAAACAGTAAAATTACTAAAATGAGAATAAAACATTGAATAGAAGTATAAAATTATCCAATTTGTATTCAAAACAAGCCAAGTGTATTTGGTACTTTGAATTTCATCTTAGACTCTTTTGTTCGATTTTTTTTGTTCATATTTGTTGCCTTGTTACAGTTTTTGTTTTTATTTCTTATTTTATGATGTTATGTTTCTTAAAATCAAACTGAGAGAGTTCTACCAACTTGAGAAGAGTATCAAAGGAAAAACATTATTACCAATTACATTTATTTTCAACAGAATTTGTGAAAAGAGTCATACAAAGAAAATATCGATCGATTGACACAGAAATCATACAAATGATGTTGCAAAAGTTTATGAGTTTGTTTGCGACTTTGATATTATTTTATTTTTCTTCTCATTCTAGATATTCGAGATGACTTAAATTGTTACTTATTGTATTTTTTTTGTAATTGAAAATTCATTTGAGTTTGTTTGGTTTTTGTAAATATTTATAATAAAATATTACATTTCAAGTGAAAACGTACTGAGAAAATTTTCAAAGGAAATGTTTCGCAACTTAAAATATGCAATTTTAAAGTGAAAATATATTTTATGAATAACATGAAATGAAAAAAGTTGAATGCTACTCGTTTGCACAGGAAGTACATATCGATGCACTTTTTGAAATGAGAGAAAATAACTGATAAGTATAGGTAAAATGTGTTCTTGTGTAAGTTTTAAAGGATAAAATTGATGCTTCACATGAAAAAAATAAAGAAGCACAGAATAAAATTTTTCTCAAATAATTAATGGTTTGACAATATTTCTTTTTTAAAATGTACATCATAATTTTCACATTAAGTAGTCATAGTTACATGCAAATATTTTATATTTAACTGTCAAAAACACACTTCACTATTTTATTCATGCTTCATTGATGTCACTTTTATTGAAATATTTTTTCTCTGATTCTTACATATTTATGAAAAATTATTCGATAAAAAATATCTTTCTTCCTGTATTCTGTGTTTCATAGAGTAAAAGATTTTCGTATCGCACATAATGTTGAATATTTTTGCATCGTTGCTAAATATTTTAGGCAAACACAATATAAATTGCACTCTAGAGCAATCAAGGAAAAATAAAATATTTTACCTTTTTTGAAAATTCTATAAAACTATTCATGAAAAGCATTATAATTTTTTTTTCAAACATTTTAACATCAGAGTTTCCGAGAAAATAAAACAATAACTAAAAAATTGTATGAATTTATGATGAAAACAGTAAAATATGTGTTATTTTCGCTAAAATTCCTGTGTCATTTTTTTGTTACATATATATCTGGTTTCATACAAAATAACGCAAAAAATTATTTGAAAATACCTGAATCAGATGCTTTTTCATAAGAGTTCATTAAAGTTTGTTTTCAATTTTTTTTTTATTTTATTATCAATTTTTTGAAACATTTATGAAAGGAAAATTATTTGTTAGTACTATTGTTGTTAAATAGAATTGAACATGATTGGATGTTTAAAAATTGTCATTTTTGTTATTTTCAGAAAAAAATAAAAGAAAAGAAACATAAATAATAGTTGATTGATATAAATCATCTACAGTGCTTTCATAAATCATTTTTTTACTGTTAAGATTTTTTCTTTTATAATTGAAAACAAAATGACTATTTGAAATTATTTGAGAAAAATTAACGTGAAATCGTAAACTAAAGTGCATTTTTGTGTATTCAACGTTTTAAATTCAAAATTCAACGAAGTGCTATGAAACACAGTCGGTCTCTATTCAAAAAATTTTAGAAAAAACGTTAGATTTTTAAAATTTAATCGAAATTCACTGCGCTCTTTCTCAGGTTGTCGAACTCTTTCAAATTTGATTTCTTCAGATGCCAAAAAGATGTTCCCATTAGTGCATTTTAATTCACCATAAATCTATTTTTTGTATCAAATCGTATGAAACATAAATTAGAATATAAATTAATTACATTTTATCCCAAAATGCGTTGAAACTTAAAAATAACTCTCATGAGTTTATTTATTTATTGTAAAACATAAGAAATTTATCTTTCATTTTAGTTTCATGTAATGAAATGTTATTACTTCCACTTGTGTTTTTAGCATTTGTTTGGATGTGGTTTAATACATTTCATCTTCATCTTATAACATATTTAGAAGCGTAATTTAAACCATATTTAGAAATAGAACAGATGTTAAACATTTATTTAATAATAGAATACTTACCATAAAATAAACTAATAAAATGTTTAAAATCACATGTTATCCAATTTTTTTGTTTGTTTATAATATTAAATCGGATGTTGAAGAAACATTTTATATAATAATTATAAATAAATTTAATATTTTTTTTTTGTAATTTTTTTGCAGGGAAACTAGTTCCAGTTGTAGATCAGGAAATATATTTGAAGAAAAAGAAAGTGAGGTAAAGTGCGAACGCGTTGGAACGCATAAAGGGAATTTTAAACAGTGCGCCGAAAGTTTTGATGGATACAAACTCTGTTAGTCCATTGCCACCACCAGAAGCCCCACTTGCAATGATGGAAGGTGAAAAGACACCACCACGTTCTCCCGGTGCCGGAGGAGAAGCTGGAGATGGAGCATTACCACCACCACCCGATGAGAAGTAAGTAAACATTTTAAATATTAAACTTGGTTTTTTTTTGGAATTCTTACATTTTAAAAATGTTATTTTTTAAAATATAAAGTTGAATTCGAAAAAAATTATAAGAGTTCCAGAAAATAACTAAGTCCTTTTAGATATTATATGAGCTTGAAATATAAATATAATTCACTGAAACTTTCTCTGGACAAATTCTTTCAGTTAATGTAAAAAAATTATTAAATAAAATATCTGCCTTCAAACATAAACTTCCAACGCAGATAATATGCTTTTCCAAAAAATTCACCCAAATTAACTTTTAATTCCTGCACATTAAAAAAAACTTATTCACATTTTTCAACATTAATCATAAAAAAACTCACATACACAATACTTTTAAATAAATTACACTTTTGTTTTTACATTGTTCTTCATAATTAATTTATACAGACAAAAAATATGTGAAAGGAGTGAATAAAGCATACAATTCCCTTGAGTTGTGTGATTTTAGAAAATACAACTGAGCTACATGTTGTTTTTCCTTTAAATTAAAAAAAAATTGTAAGCTACGTGGTTGTTTCGTCATTTGAATTATTCATCTTTTTATTCAGAATAAGTTTCATGTAACATCACTCTTTGAACCATTTATCATGTGAAAAATTGTTTTAAGTCAAATTTTGTAAATAAATAAAACTTTGTAAAATTAGGTTTAAAAAAGTTTGACCTAATTAATTAACGAATTCTTTCATAGAGAAAATCTATTAAGAATTTAATCAGCTGATTAAGTTTAATACTTCTAGGTGTTAATTTACTCACGTTAACATCATTTTATTATGTAAATAACACAACATTGTAATATTATGAAAAATTATGAGTAATAAAAAAGGTCTATGACATGCAATCATTAAAATCGTACTAAGAATAGTTAGCTTTTTATTGGTTTGTTTAAAATTGAATGAACTGAATTTTGTGATGAAGATTTATTTGTAAAGAAAAATCAAATTTTGACATGATTTTCTGTTCTGTATTTGTGTTCCAGGTGTATGGTAAATAAAATAAAATATAAACATACAAATAAAAATGTGTTAACAGCAAAATCGACAGTCAATTTAGTTACACATGTTTAAATTACCTTTACATTGAATTTTCATTTAGTGGTTTTTACTATCCTTTAATACATTAGAAAAAAATGTAATATTCTATTGAATTGCGAAGTTTGTCACGCAATCATTCATAAAATTTCCATTCTATTAACGGCGCTTGAACTTTCATTAACATAAAAAAATTTGTAGTAAAATTTTGTTTTTTTATGTATGAATATTATGAGTGTAGGTCGGTTATTTACCTTTCAAGCTTATTTTAATCAATTTTAATGTGTTGTTGTTTTGCCAAGTTTACTTTTAGGGTTTAATTCAAAATAAAAATGATGCTAACTGAAATTGAGAATGATTTTCATTAATAGTAGCAACAGATTAATTAATAGGCTGTCGATAAAATTAAGAATGAGAGCTAATCTAATCAAAAATAATCTGAAAAAATATAAAGAAGGTTAAAAACTTAAAAAAATGATGATTTGTTCTGTTGGATGGAGGAGCTTCTTAAAATGAACTTTAACTCATTAGCTTTGAGATGAGGCTCAGAGATTTGGCTACGGCCAAAATGTCCGATTTTTCCATTTTTTTTTTTTAAATGGCAGAATTTTTAAAAATGTCAGATTTTTTTAAAAATGTTCAATTTTGCAATTTTAATTTTTCTGAAAATTTCCGCTTTATTTAAATATTTTTAAAAACTCAACCATTTTGATTTTTTTTTCTGAAACGAGTCCCATTGAAATGCACTTTTCCAAACCTCCCAGTGGTTAAAATTTCTCATTATTTTAAAATTTCAAAAATATTTTCTTTCAAACTTACATAAAATCATTAGCAAAATAGGCTAGAATGTATTAAAATAAATATTCTTTAATTTTTTAAATCTTTTTATACGATTTCACCAAATAAACGTATAACAGAGGAGAAAACACATAAAAATTCTTTTCACAACTTTCAGTGAAATAAAATAAAGTGCTACAGCTCTTTTGTGAACATAAATCTTATGATTAAATGTGGGTTGTGATGTGAAATACATATAATAACTTAAAAGTTTGTAGAGTTGAAAGAAAAACTAGTAATAAAATAATATGATTTACTATGGTTTGAGTAAGCTTTCAACAGATTTATGTTAAAAATCTGAAGCATAAAAAAGGTCTATAAGACGACTTACTGTCTACAATAACCTTAGTTTTTTTATTGCTCTGAACACCTTTTTTAATTTTTTTTTGTTTTTACAGTTTCCACAATAGTTGTTTTTATTCGGTTGATTCTTCTGAATAGAAACTCGTTACAACAAAAGCATCAGAATCATTTCTATTGCACATGTGCATTAAAATTCATGTTAAAAATCTTGTTTCAACATTTATTTGCTCTCAATGATATCACCTTATTCAACTTCAACTAAACAAAAACCTAGTTTTTCAATATTTTGTTTGCATTTAAAATACTATTATAGGTAATTAAGGAGTGCAAGATAAAGTTTTAACATAAAATAAATTGGACTTTTAAATTACAATTGTATCAAAAATTTAGCTAATTTTTTTTAAGATTTAATTTCCTTTTTTTATTTTAATGTTATATCTTGAAAATAAATAAAGAGGGTAGAAAAATTTTAGAATTTGTGTCAACAAAATACTAAAAATGTTTTTTTTAAACTTAATATTATGAGATCAATAATAACACACAAAATAAATTGATGTAAAATTGTTTGTAAATGACTTTTCCCTTATATACGATTGTCCTTTGGATGATAATAATAAATTGTAAACAACAAAAAAGGGATGAATGAGAGTATTATGGAATTAAGGATTATCTGTTTCAATAAAGTTTGAAATGGTTCAGTATGATTTTATTTTATTTTATTTTTTGAAAACCGATTAATCTGATATGATTGAAAATAAAAATTTATTCAAAAAACATGAGTTTAAGGATTTGAATGATTCCCATGACATTTAAAAAGGGTCCAGTTTGATGAACTATGTTTTTAAATATTCATTGTGTTTTTTCTTTACTTGTTTCAATGCAATAAAAGAAACATGAACATTAAGGTCTGGTGGAAGTAAAATCATCAATTTAAATATTACATTAATTTAATTGAATAAATTAATCCCAAAACACATTCATAATTATTATAATGTATGATCTGATTATATCACATAAAGAAAGTCTTTGATAATTATGTGATTGACCTTTTCTTTGAAAAATTTATTGCAGATGAGAATTAGGTTAAATTTTGTACTGTTTCATTTATTTCGAATTAAATAATTACATAAAATAAAAATCGTTATTAAATTAAAATTAATAAGAGGAAGAAGATTTCGTATCAACGTTTGTAAACCCAATTTAAAACCGATATCTAGACCATCCACTAAATTTGTATTATATGACTGATAAATAAAATGGAGACTAAGAGCCTCAGAATTCTAAATTAACGACAAGTCATCTGTTACAATACTATTTTTTTTCCTTTTAGTGTTTTGAAGTTCTAGGACATTTCAAGGTCATGTTTCTTTATTATAAAAATACTGTTAGATCAAACCTAATGAGCCACCATCATCTTAATTCTATACAAATAAATTTTGGAGCTATATCCTAAAATCAACACATATTTGAGATACACATCATTATTTTCATTCCATCATTTTTTGTCTCATGTCCCACTAATCTTTATTTATATCTTTGTGAGAACCATCACTCATCAGGTTTTTTCTTTTCTTTATTCATCTTTTGACTTGTCTTTTGATGAAATCTATGACATCGAAACCCATATAAAATTGAAATACAAGAAAAGTCGACATAAAATAGAACACAATATTTACATGGTTGTTGACTCTTTTTTTCTCTTAATACCATAGCCTTATCCTTATTTTCATTATTTTTATCGTCAATGTTGATGAGAATGATGTTGCTTTTGTATATGTTAATCTTAAAAGTCATTAATTTGCAACCCAGTTTTTATTATTCTTTTTCATTCCAAAATGTTCATGTTTTAAGTCAGAGTAAACGCTTGAAAAAAGAAAGAAAGGAAAACGATAGACAAAAAGAAAAGAAAAACAAATGAGGACACACATTAAAATAAAAATGTACGTTCAGCATTTGTTAGTTGTTATTTTAATGCTTATTTTGCTGCTTTTCTGTTATGAGAATAACGTTTTGTGGTGGGTGAATGGAAAAATAATCGCTAAATTACGTGTGACAAGGAACTGGGACAATTTTTTTTTCTTGTTTTCTCTTTGTTGATTAATATTAAAAGAAATGCAGATGTTGTTTTTTAAATAAAACATGTAGAAGAGTTGAAAATAAAAATACTTTGAAATTTTTGCTTAGTTTAATTTTCAACTGAGCATATTTAGAAGCATGTTTAAATATATTTTAATAAAAGTTAAGAGATAATTTGTAATTCACAATTTATGTTTTAATGAAAAGACAATTAAATTGATACAAGCTCCAGAAATAAAATTTTCATAAAGTATAATTTCTTAGATATGCAGAGAAGTGTATTTTTTTACGTTGCCAATGTCATTTTATACCCTGAAAATAGTTGTCATGACATTAGAAAGAAGATTTTTTTTATTGTAGCCTTATATTGAAATTTAAAACAAAGTGCTTTATATTGTTTATTTTTATTATTTTCTATTTTCACTTAGGACGATTTTGTACTGAAAAGCTTAGTAAATCTATAGTAACGATTTTTTGCTCAAAAACATGAAATATCTTTTTTTGAATTATATTTAAAAAACAAACTTGAGTACAAGAGAATTGAATGCTCTTTTCTTGGTCTTCAGATTACTTGAATAATCTCCATATCTTAGTTTTATCTTGATTGTAATAATTCCTCTATTACAATTCTATTATTTATGTGTTTATCACTTTTCTATCCTCTGTTTTTGTGCGTATCAAAAGAATGTTTATAGCATAGAAGAGTGTATTATTTTCTTTTAAAGATAGTAATCCTCTATTAAATTCTATGATTCATTTAATTAACACCATTAATTAAACACTTTGATGAAGTAATTGAAGAAAAAAGGAGATTATAAATAATTTCTATGTCTGCAATAGTGTCCTAAATAACGGCCATGTTGAAATCTATTTAAATGAGTAAATGGATTTCTTTCATCACGTACTTTTTTTCTTGAAATTAAGATTTTATCATGAAGACCCAAATTTTGGTTTTGGCAAATGAATTCTTTTGATAAAAATCATTTTTAGCACTTAATGTCTCAAGTATTGGGCATTCCTTACTTTTTATCGAGGAGACCACAATAGGACTCTTTGAGACCGAGGTGCAAATGAGCATTGCTGACTGTTGTGCCCACTTTGTTTGTGAATCTCTTCAATTCATTTACAGTTTTAGTAGCAAACTATCATAAATCTGAAGAAATGCAGTCCATTGCGTTATATTTCCACATTAAACTCATTAAGAGGCAAATTTATCTCAATAATAGCACCGCTTAACAAAAAAAATCGATGTCATACTTTTAAGAAATCCCGAAACACCCCCAAAAAATTTTTGGATCCTGATTATTTTCCACTTTGAAATTTTAAAATCCACTGATTCGTTTTTGTTTTATGAAATTGGAAATTTGCAAAGAAAAGAGTCATTTTCCCTTAATATTGAATATAAAATGACACTTTTGTATGCAAATTTCATTTTTCATAAAACAAAAACGAATCAGTGGATTTTAAAATTTCAAAGTGGAAAATAATCAGGATTGAAAAAACTTTTTGACGTGTTTCGGGATTTCTCAAAAGTATGACATCGATTGTTTTTTGTTAAGCAGTGTAGTAGAATCATCTTAAGAAACAACTTTCACATAATAAAAAGAAATTTGTTTTAGTTAAATAAAACATTGACGGACATCATGACCTTAAAATATACACATATGACACGAAAAACCCATCTAACTTTACCATCAAAATTGACAAAACCCTGACATTAACCACAATCAAAAATAAAAATGAACTTACAGTGAAAAGAATACCAAATAGATTTCCTTTTTTATGTTTTGTCTCTGGTAATATATTTAACAATCACACATTTTATTGCCACACACAATGTCCGGAAAATGGAAAAAATAAAAATTATTTTCATGACTGAACGTGGTTATATAACACATGCAGTTAACAGTAGTTGCAACATACACAAAAAATGTTAAAAATTTATTTCATTTTGTTCTTCGTTGAGGATAAATTCAAATTTTACAGTACACTTGAATCTCTCATATAGCCACTTCTCATAAATCAAATTCTCGTATATCAAATTTTGTAAAATTTTGACAACTTCTAATAAATCAAGAAATTTGATATATGAGAAGTTGTCAATTATAAAAAGCGGGATAAGTATTACTGGAATATTTGAGAAGCTCACTTTTTTTTAGCGTTTAAAATCAATTTGCGTTTAATTATCAATAATTTTCTCACAAAAATAGGCTCTAGTCATAAAGAGTTTCAACGGAACAAGAAAAACTAGCTCTTAAGTCTTAACACCTAAGTGGTATACAAATTTGATGTTTAACCCCTAAATTTAATTTCTGTTTCTCAAATTATTAGATGTAAATGAAAAAAACAGATCCCTTTGACTTTTCGTTAAATAGATTTAAAGAGAATAAAAACCTCCTTGGTAAATGTTATTAATGTATACCACTTAGGTCTTAAAGGAACGAATTTGATGTTTTTAATTCTACATTTATTAATGTACTTTAAAATTGAAATAAATATTTTTGAGTGATAATTTAAAAAAATAATACTTTGTTTCTCATATTTCAATTTTTCTAATATATCACGAACCCTTCGCCCCGAGCATTTGATATACGAGAGATTCTAGTGTATTTTGGCCCAACTTTTAGTTAAAACATAAAATTTCTATGAATTTTTATTATATTTGATTCATTTATAATAGAATGATTCAGTCATTCAATTTCATTCACTTGGAATGAATTGAAATTATTTATTTATTTGTGGTTTTCACATTATTACAAATTTTGTGGTTAATTTGAAAGGGGTTTTTGATTTTCAAACAAAATTAGGTCAAGAGGAAACCCATTTTAATTGAGTAACTTTCAATGAGTTTTATTAAAAAAAAAAAAATTGTAACTTCAACCTCAATAACATACATTTTTTGGTAGTTTTTAAACTAAAAATATATTGAGAATGAAAATTTTTTTTAAACAAAACCAACTTCAACACTCCAATTCGATTTTAATTGGGTGTCGTGTATGAGAACAGAAAAACTCATTTTAACAGTATTAATAATTCACACACAAAAAAAAGAATTACAGCCGCAATATACTGTAAAAACTTTCACATCTGTGAATAATCATTGAGCAAAGTCCCAAGTTGTTAAATTTTATTTATGATATGTTTTATTACTCTTTTATTTATTTATTACTTTTCTTTTTATTTGATCATTTTGATGTAATACCTTTTAAAAGGAAAATCGAAAGGATAAAATATATCTTTATCATATCATTGGTCACAATTATATGATGAAATTGATCAAACTAATTGAGTGAAATCGTATTACATTCATTACAAAAACAGATCGATAAATGTCAGGTTTCTTTTTTGAAATGAAATTGATACCTTTTTGTTTAAATGACAGCTGGTCGATTTCCCAAGACTTTGTAAAGTGATCAATAATCAAAATGGAACAAGTTGAAGGAATAATTATCATTATTGTTGAAATTAAATTTTAATGATAAAATCGGTTGATGAACTTTTAATTCCATAAAACTGTGTCAAAATAAAATAAAATAAAAATTTTAATAAATTAAAATGCGAAAATATTAATTCCATGATTGCAAAATATTTACTCATTATAAATTTATTTACATAAAAATAAATTGAATTGTCTCACTTTGACATCGGAAGGTTTGAAATAAGTAAAAAAATATTTTCAACAAGAACTCTTTATGCAAGGTGAAGTGTGAAATAATAATAGCATTGAGTTAAGTACCCATTATTATGTGCTTTACTTAAAATAAGAATTATAATAGCAGAAAAATAACCTTAAAAGTCCTTCATTAAAATTAAATAAATTGTTCATTCATTCGTTGGACTAATTAACAAACATTTACTTCTTCACTTTTTTTTTATTATAAATTTTAAAACCTACATAATAATTAAGAGAGAAAATAAAAAAAAAATATTACGCTGAAGTAAATAACGTTACTTCCGTTGCTACACTGGGAATTTTTTCCATTTGAATAAAAATAAAATAAAAAGGTTTGATATTTGACCTTCATTGAATATGTAAGATGATGATGATGAAGATTATTTATGCAAGAGTCAGTTTAAAAAAAAAAGAAAGAATTAAGAGCAAAATAAATATAAAAGGGGTTCTTTAAGTTGGTCATTTTTATGGTAATTTTTACGAATGAAAGAATAATTAAAGACGAAAAAGGAAAGCAAATTAAAAAACATCAAATGGGGTGGTAACTGTTGTACAGATCTCTGCTCTTACAAGGAATAATGACTATTGTGATAAGAGAAATTGATTAATTTTTGGCACTTATTGAAAAATTATTAAAATATTTGACTTATACATTGACAATCATGTGGACTGCATGTGTGTTCAGGTCCTGTGAGTTATCAGGTAACATTTGAAAAATCATTGAAAGAACACATATCTTTGATCTTACACTAACTTATCACTATTATAAGACTGTTACTTGGATTTTTTTTAAATACAGGTACTGAAAATCAAAAAAATCAATTTTACTTCAAGTTTCATGGAAGTATTTTTTCTCTTCTACAAAGGTGAAAAAATCAGTTTTGCATTTCTTTTACAAAATATGCACTTAAATCTCTTTTATTCATATTATACTTTTACAAAGTACAGTAACAAGCTTCTTTTATTCAGTCTTGTTTTTGTTTGTATTATGATAACACCTTTTAATAATAGAATAAAGATTTACTTTGCTCTTGTGAATTTTTTTAAGGTGTCACACTGAATCGAAAACCTACCGAAGACAATCTAAACTGAATCATAATGAATATGCTTATTTATAATAAATTTTTATGAATTGACCTCACTTACTGCTTTTACATTGAGATACGGATTGTAAAAAGTCCTGTGGAAATTCCTGTTTGTTTTTGGTTTATCGTATGATTTTATAGAATCAGGTGAACACATAAGTTTCCATTCCATACATCTTTAGATGAAATTTTGTTCATTGTATGTAATCAGAGTAGGTAGAGTACGAGATAAGGCACGTGAGATATATTTATATTAAAGGGAATATATTTACAAAATATGGGGAAAAAGATGACACTAATAGATAACTAGAAAAAGAGGTAAAGTGTCGTTACTTGAATGTAGGATAAGACATATATGTGATTAAATAAATGATTGAACATGAAAGATAAAAAAAAACATGGATCAGAAGCTCATTTTAGTGGTAGACAAATGATTTTGATATATTTTTCATTTTATGTTATCATTGCAAAAATTTATAGAAAAAAATTGCATAATGCTCAAGTAAGTTTATTGTCATAGCATTAAAAAAATATTACTTTTGCACCTGTAAATTAAGTTAGAATTCACCTGAGTTGACAAAAAATACAAATTTTATTCAACAAATAAACGTAAAACAGTTGGAATGTGGTAATCACATAAATTTTATGAACCATTTTCTATTTTATTTCCAAATAATGTGTTTTTTTTACTTCAATTTATACTTTTATGCTGAATATAAATTGTATGAGTTCCAATTACGTTACAAACAAACACTGGTAGCATCGATAAAAATTTATCACAGAAGATTATTTTTGCTTGTTACCATTAATTGTAAGTTATGTATTTGCAATGGGAAATCATGCTATAAAAGTAACGCCTCGTTTTCCGTTGTCAATTTAATAGAGTGAATGTAATGCGAAGATTCGTGTTATTTAACATTAAAAGTCTCTAAAAATTATGAACTAAAGTTGAAATTGAGTCAAAATCAGATTGATCTACGATTACACACAATCCGTTTATACAATTTCCTAAAAATTTTCAACTTCATAGGACATAGTTTCAGAATAAATTCATTCATTATTAAAACAGGAAAATCAAAAATAATTTCAATTATTCATGCAATTAAGGGAGTCTTCTTCTTCTTCGTTCTTTATTCTCACAGCATTGTCTGTATATAATTTTCCATGTTCAAACTTTTATTATTTTTCCATTCTAAACGAACCGTATCATTTAGACATTCTTTTTTAAGTTTGTCGGGCATAAGAACGAGTTGAATTAATTGAAATTTAACCTAAAAAACAAAGCAAAGTACAATGGGAAAATAAGCGTAAATTCATTCGAGAATGAATAAACACTGAATTTGAATGTGAATAAAACGGAGAAGAACACGAAAAAGTTTTAGATGTAGTTCAATTTTTTTTTGTGTTTTCTCTCAGCTTTTCATTAGAAACTTTTTATTTGAAAAATAAAATAAAACTTTATTCTCCTCGTTAGAACAAATTTTGGTTCATGAAAAGTCTGCTCTCTTATGATTAAAATTATGATGTGGGATTCAAATTTTTTTGTTTTTTTTCCTTATTTATTTTTATAATAATAATAAGAATACAACATGAAATTCATCTTTTTTAAGTTTTGATACGGGTATGGGAAATTTTTTGTATAGTTTATAAAATTTGTGGAAAATATAAGCCAAAAAGATACATGAGTATCATAGTTTTTGTGAACACGTTTTGACAAGGGTGGTAATGTGAGATTAGTGGCAGGTGTTTTCATTGAGTTTATAGTGATTTACTTAAACAATACTACTTTTATTTTTCTTTTCATAGTGTAAATCTTATGAACAAGCACCTTTTAAAATTTCGAAATAAGAAAAAAAATGTAGGGTGTATTCCATGTTAATGAGCTACAAATTATTAATAATAGATAAAAGAAAGTACACTTGAAATTAAGGTCGGGAAAAGAAATTATAATTATATTAAAATGCATTAAACGTCCACGAAAAATGAATGTTTTCATATCATGGGAAGAAAAATATGTATAATGTCCCTCAATAACTGTAATTAAAATAAATCCAAGTCATGCTTGAATGATATTAGGCATGCTATAAACAGTGAGACAACTCCAAATCCTGTGAACAATTATTGATTTTTTGAAGCAGTTGAACTTGGAGTTTTTCTGGAATCTGAGATTAAAAATTCCAAAAATAATTTGAATTTCATCTAACTAACGCTAAAACATGAGAGAACCTTAATCAAAAATCTTTCATACAATTTTCAACACAATTTCATTTCTTGACATTTAATCGACGTTCCATTTCACCTTTAAATTAAACGTCATTCGGTATTCAAATAAAATGATTTTTATTACGTTGTTTTTCCTTTGAATTTTTTTTTATTATTATATTTTTTTTTCGTTTTCGAATAACATTCACATATAAAAAGATGAAATATCATTTTATCGAAATCAACTACATTTTATTTTTTTTGATATCATTTCCTGATGAATTTTTTATCTTCTTTTACTTTTGTATTTGGTTCATTCATTCGTTTATTGATGTTTGTAAGAGAAACGAAAAAAGAAAGAAAAATGATTCCCAAAAGCACAATAAATTTTCAAATGACTGACATCATTGAGGCATAAAATAGGATAATGTTCTTGTTTGCATGTATTCAAAAAATTTTAAACAACGCAGAATTGTGTCACCAAAACAATTTTAAATAAACTATCTATTTTCCTTTGTCATTGTTTTCATGGAAAAAATAAAGGAAACTGTAAAGGAATTTTGTAACAAATATCATAATTTAATTCCCATTCACAGAAGGAAATGTTCCTTTTTTACATGCGTACTTGCCAAAAATAAAAAAAATATTATGCGTTGTTTACTTGCTCCTCATAACAATGCCAATGAACTTTAATGTGAGCATAGGAATGTTATATGTACATGAAATATATGAAAGACCTTGAATAGGTCACCTACCTATAAATACATGTATTAAAATTTTCTCACCCCCTTTTTCATTATTATTAAATTTTCCTTATATTTAAATGATATTTCCTTTTACTTTTTACGCGTTATTTCCTTATTGTTTGTTTGTTACTTTGCATATGTGAACACTTAATTTTCCATTTAAAAACTCCGTATTTACAGTGTCAATATCTTTTAAAAATTCACCCAATTTAATGGCTTCCTTTTTCCTTTCCCATATCATTTTCATACATTTTTATTTACATAAGACAAAAAAACAAACAAACATACCCTGATTTTTATTCAAATAGAGCAAAATAAAAAATAAAAATGACAATAATAAGTTCTACCCATAAAAATTATGAAAAATGATGATGAAATCACTTGAATATTAAGGATATGTGGTATAATTTGTGCGATTTGTGTTCATGATTAAGCACCTTTTTTTGTTTATTTGAGTATCGTTTATATTCTCATGATTTATGATGAGTTCTTTTATTCTAATTATAACAAAACAAATAAATATAAAATTTTTGGAAAGCCACAAAGGAAAATCTTTTTCAATAAATAAATTACGTAAAATCCTCAAAGAACACAAAAAACTGTTACGCACAAGATTTCAATCAATCATTTTAGATCGAAATACCCTTTAAATGTTTATTGCATACTATATGACGTTTTTCTTTTCTTTTGTTGTACAAAAAACATATTAAACTTAAACATATTAAACTCAATGAATTTCATCAAATATGTTACATTTATGTCAATAAGCGCGTATTTTATTATACTTTGTATACACATATGAAACTTTCTTGTTGTAATAATAACGAAAAATATTACGAATGAATAAACAAAGCGTAATTTTATTCATTAGTGTGTTTTTGTTTAATCAGTTTTGTATGATGAGTATTAAGATGCAATAAAGGAAAAGTTAGATTGTGAATCATTTATTCCAGTGCATTTACTTGCAGAGAGTTTTTTACAAATGCTGTAAAGCCCCTTAAAAAAATTCCCGGTGGGGCAAATAGGACCATCGAGAAGCTCGAAAAAATCATATAACAAAAAAAATTTTTTTTTGAGCTTCTCGATGCTCCCACTAGCTTTCCACTGGTCTTCCACTATTTTTTGACTTGTCCCACTGGATTTTGGTTGAGAGAGTATGTAAAAAAATTTTTAGTCTTTTACCATTTTTAAGGTTATTCGCTGTACAGTGCCAGTAAACTCCAGGGTATAGCCCCTCTGACAGACAGACAATCTCTAAACAGATTATTTTAACTGGAAATCTCCCCAAAATATAATGCGTATCATATATGAATGAAATTTTTATTGCGTTAAATTTGTATGCACTTTACGTATTTCAATTTATGACCACAAGACAAATAAAGAATATGTTGATCACAACATAGTAATTATTTAAGAGGGGTATTTATATCATATCATATGTATCATTAAAAAATTAAAGTAACAAAAAAAATCAAGTTAGTGCACATTCGTGACTTTTCGTTAGAGAGAGAAATATTTAACGGGTAATGTTTTTGTTCGTTAATTTATATTCGCTCTCTGAAAATTAAGTTTAAAAGAAAATTATCAAAAGTAAGATTTGAATCAATGTGAGAAAGGTGAGTTACAATATTTGATGAATTTCTTTAAAGGTTTTCATTATGGACAATAAAATCATCAACGATTTTTAATAATAATAAGCCTACGATCTAAAATATAAATTTAATTGTATAATTTTATGATCAACTGAATTTTAATATAAATTAAAGATCACTCACAAAACTTAATTGATGCATTCAACATTTGATCACAAAATAAGAGAGAAAAAAAAAAAGATAATGATCATACTCATTTAAGATGTATATTTTTAACGAAGAATTAACGGATCGTAATTTTTCATATCAGTCTGTTTATGTGTCTTATATTTTAGTCGTTTTATTACACTTGTTACGATCGAACGTCATCAACTCACATTGAGTTTACCAGTAGCTTAGCTGTCGTCCGGAAAAAAACACGGGATTTGTGTTGTTCTTCAGATAAAATAGAAAAAGAAATAATAAATTAAGTTTTTATCTTTTACTTTGGTCAAAGCATTGTTACGCGTCACGTGTTTCAAATTTTTTTTTTGGAAGACATTAATAATGAAAATTGTAGATTTTTTTATGTCTTAAAGTGAATAAGCAAGGTGATTACATTACTTGAAAAAAATAATAAAATAAAATACTCATCAAGCAAGGTGTGCGTTGTGGATAATAATAGATATAAATAAACAAGAACAAGAAAAAAATCACGATCATTTCTTGTAAAAAATAAATTGAAAAAGAAAATATAAAACAAAACGAAATTGATGTTTTAATCTTTTAAAAGGTGTATCGATTGATTGATTGGTTTTTTTTGCTACCAAAATTTAAAAAAAAAAGTTTGATATACTCACTTCAAAAAATAACGTAAACAAACAAAAAACACAAGCGATTCTAAAGTGTTTTAATTGAAAAAAGCTTCAGGTGAAATTTGTATTAAAAGTAAACGAAGAAGACTTTCGAACCATAACAGATTTGAAAGGAAACGAATAATATTAATTAAAAATTGTTTAAAGTCACTGAAGAATTTTAAATTGACAAAAAGTAAAGTAATTATAAGAAGCAAAACAATTCTTTTGATCACTCATTTCAAATAAAAGCTTCATCCTGGGTAGAAAACGAGAAACTGAACGCACCGTCATGCCTCGTAATTCAGCAACTACGTGAGTGTTATTTTTTTTTGTTCATTTTTATGTTCTTATAAAAATTTAAGCCCCAAGATTAAGGAACTGTAATTATTTGTGAACGCAAATCAAAAATTCCAGAGAAGACTCGATGAAAGTGTAAATAAATTTGTTAATTTGTGAAAAGGACAAGTCAATAACGGATGAAAATACGTCAATATTAATAACAATCAATTGTTATTTCAAACTACTTTTAAAAGGTTCTTCAAACTGTAGTACAGAAAAAGAATAAAAAAGATAAAGGATAAATGTCACTATAATGGAATTTTATTAACGTTTCTTCCGATATATTCTCTCGATATTCGCATTTTCATTGACAATTTGAGTGTTTTTTTCTTTGTCCTCTTATGAAATACACAATAAAAGTTGGGATCTACTATGAATACTAACAAGAAAAAGTTTAAATAAGAATTTTTTCTTTCATATTTAACTTGTTTTATTTAAATTGAATGGAGCTATGAATTGAAATAAAAAATAAAAACTCTGAGATTAAAAAGTGTGAACTCGAAGGATATGGAAAAGGCCTTTTAGTTGATGAATTTTGAGGATAGTGAAATGAACTTATGAAGATTATCAGTAGGCTTGGCATTTTTGTCTTGATAATGAATTTTGTCATTATTCTGAATGAAAAGAATTCTATCGAAATGCACTTTTTCAAACCCGTGGTAGATGAAGTTTCTCATCTTTTGATACAATAAACAAATAATTTTATTTATATATTAACTTTTTTTTATTCTTTATATATTCTGTTTTTATTTTTTCATTGAAAAGTTTTTTAATTTTCTTTCCATTATTTATCTTTAAGTCAATATTTTCTTTATTGAAATCCGTTAGAATATGAAATTCAATCGATCACATTAACTCATTCGCGTCATCCGTTGCGTCAACGCAACACCTACTTTGAGGTCACTTTTCTCGTTCATATCAAAAAATTTCTTTGTCAATCTTTTTTAGAGTCTTAATTTAAGATGTTTTGTATCAAACAGTTGCATGGTTTTAGAATTTAAACCAAAAACTAAAAAATTATGATCGAAACTTTTAAGAAAAATCGCGTTTTTTTCATTCTCGTACAAGATTTCTGTATGTATTTGTGTAGCACTTATACGTATTTTATTTTGGCTCTCCTGTAAAATTTTTATATGAAACCTGAAATTTTCATCGAAGAGTAAGTTGTTCACTTTTACCTAAAGAATAGATCGTAGAAGAACTTTTTGTTCAAAACTCAATATTTCTAGGAGCGGCGTCGATTGAGTTAACGACGAAAAAAAAATGTTTAAAAGAGAAAATCAGAATAGAAAAGCAGAATTGCTTCCTTGTTGTCTTGAGACCTATAATTCAGCAATATTAACATTCCTCATGTATGCCTTCCGTTAAAACTTCCGTAAAGCTATTTTCTTATCACCACATTACACAACATCAGTTTTTGTTGATTTGTCGTAATAATTTGTTTTTTTTTCAAGCTTAATGGAAAACGAAAAATATTTTGTCACAGATTGAAGACAAAAATAAAAGAAAATTGTATTTATTTGTATTTCACGCATGAATCAACTGTTATTAACTGTCGCTCGTGTAATTTTCGATTTCGTTTCTTCTTGATCAGCATGTAATACTGTGTTTAATAGGATATGTAAAGAAATTATATCGTTACATTTGTCATAGCACAACCTTGACCTTTGTGTGATGAGTAATGTGTCATTCCTATCTTATGTTGACATGTCTTATCAATTACTTGCACAAAATTAAACAATTTTCATGATGGATTTTTGTGGGAAACCAAAAATAATCTCTTGATCTTTAAAAAACCAGAGATTAGTTCAAGCAAACTATTGATACACAAAAATAATATGTTAGAGTCTTTGAACCCTTTCAATCATCTCAGTTTCTTTTGTGTCTCATATTTCACTTAATTCCACCCTAAACCTTAAATATGTATGAGCTTATTATTTTATATGCTCTTTTTCAATTCCTTTTTTTCCTTTTCTAGGCATAATCTCTAATATAATACAATAAAATATCTTTTGATAAGGTAATCAAACGAATAAATGGTGTATTTGCTTTGACTACAATTTTTTCTTTCTTTTTATTTTAAATGTTATTTCAATTTTCTTACCCCTTTGCATTTTGGCATTGGTATTTTTTCGTCTAATGGTTGACATGACTGATTTTGAATATAAGAAAATAAAATTTAAACCCTTTTTGCGTATTGATGAAAGATTTTCTTCTAAATGTTTTTTTTATGTGATATTTTTTATTTACAGACACACAAAAGAAAATTGAATTTTAAAAGCATCCATTTGTGAATTCGGGATGATTTTTTTTGT
The DNA here is from genome assembly GCA_900002565.1 of Culicoides sonorensis. Taxonomy (NCBI): domain Eukaryota; kingdom Metazoa; phylum Arthropoda; class Insecta; order Diptera; family Ceratopogonidae; genus Culicoides; species Culicoides sonorensis. Next base: position 113,401 of record LN483482.1, on the reverse strand, counting down.
CATTTCATTTTAAGATTCAATTTATATTAAATAAGTGAAATAATAAAATTAAGTTTAATAATCAATTGCTCCAGTGACATTTGTATTGATGTGGAAAGACAATTAAACGGCTTTTTTATTGTTCAAAGTTTATCAAAATTTAAGCTACAATATAAAATTAAAAGTAAAATAAGAAACAAAATAAAATCAATAAAAAATAACTTCATTTCAGAATTGATTTGCATATTTTTTTGCATATACACAATAAATACATACATTTAAGTTTCCATTATAAATGGTATTGAAATATTTATTAGCTCAGATACAAATACTTGTCTATATTATTAAGAAGTTTGTATTATTGATGTATATTAAGTGGGTTAATAATGTATGAGATGCTGTATGTAAGTGATTCTTAGTTCTGGTTTCGTATAATGTGAAACAATAACGAAGTCGAGCAAAAATTAACAAGTGTCTGTGCAAATTTTTATTCAAGTCAGTCAAGGTGTTATCAATTCTTATATACTTGACTTTGAGAAACTTGTTTAGTACTTTATAGAATGAATTCACTTTTGAAACACCATTTTCAAAACATTTCTAGTCGCATTGGGTTCGATCAGTCATTTCTTATCGGTTCTCACTGCACTGTTGTACAAGAATGAGCAGACCTCTCGCTGTCGTAATGCCTATGAAATTTAAATTTTTGAAATCATACATTTCATCACTAGCGTAAATATTTTGTTATCTTTATGACTTTTTAAATTTATTAATTTCTTAAAAACATACACGATAAGCAAAATAAATAACGAGACCCTGGCACCTGCAACTTTATGATCTAAAGTCTCTAATTTTTATGGAAATTTGCGTCATGCCGCAAAATTTGAGTTATTTAAATAACTAAATGAATGATTCACCAATTTCATTTTCATAAAATCATGAAAAATAAAATTTTAAACAAAAAATATAAAATTTTACTCATAAGGTACCAAAAATGAATGAACAACTTGCTCGTAAACCTAAAACCTTATTTGTCAACTGCAAATTGCATCGCTTTTAAATTACGTGAAAACTTGGTATAACATTAAAAATAAACTGACACTTTGCAAAGATAGTGTTGATTAATGATGCATTACTTTATAAGATATAATTTTTTTTTAATTTTATTATACAACTCAATACAAAATTTATTAAAGGCACAAATAATAATAGCAACAATAAATGCTTTGTGTTAACAAACAAGATTGCCTACTCATCCATTTATTCAAGTGAATTTTCTATATCACTTTATTATTATTTTTTTTTTGAACATAGACAGCCACTATGCGGTTTACTCTCTGCTAAATTGCTATAACAGGCACTATTATTTATTTAATTATTACAATTGAGTGAAGAAACAATTGTATTCGCAAAATTTATTTGTTCGTATTTAGCTGCTTATTGTGATATTTTGATGTAATTGTTAATAAAATGGAAATTAAGTGAATTTAAATTGGAAGTGTTTTTGTGTGTATGTATTAATTGTGGGATTTTAGTTACAATTTTGTAGTGATCTTGTGAAAATTGTAAAATTTAATTTCTGTTTGTTTTGTCGTGGAATGTTGTAAATTTTTCATAAAATTATACAAATTTATCATATTGAAGAAAGAATAAAACTTTGCAAAAAATTCACCTTCCAAAAATACTTCTTCTCAATTATTATGTAACATATTTGATGAATTACGCTTTATTTAAAATTACAATATCGCTTTAAAAAAATAGGAACAATTACTTTTAAGGTAACACCAAACAACTGTGACAACAACTAAAAGTATTTGTTGAGACGAAATATTTAATTTATATTCTTTAAAATTTATTGTGAAAAAAACGCTTTGAGTCGTAGTTATACTATTATTAGTATTTTGTGTAAATTCACGAGTTACGGAGTACAAAATCTGATTTATAATTAAAAATTAGAAGTAAAAACCAGAAAGTATTTAGGGCGTTATATTTATTAAATTCTAAGATTAATTGTATGCTGTGTAAGAGGGTGGGAGTGATATGCATGAATAATTTTTTTATAATAATGACAAAGTAATTCACTTGTTCAAGTTTTTCTCTTGCTGTTTTGTACAAAGTAATTTTTTTCTTTCAAAGGTAGTTGCTGTAAACTAACAAAAGTTTAGATATAAAGTCAAAGGTGTGATATTCATGACTAGAATAAAAATTAATGAATATGAAATTGTATCATTACAAGTTAAAGAAAAATGTATTTACATGCTCTTAGCTTAGATTTCAAGGTTTAAAGGGTCATATTATTTTTTTTATAAGTCATTTTAAAATAGTTGAACTCTGATTATTTAACAAATTGCATAATTTTTTCATCAGATGATTAATTGATATGTTCGATTCTCATTGAAACGCCACCTCCTGAAAACACTTCATTTTGTAACTTTTTATTTTATTTTTTTTTCAAGTAAAAGAGATAAAAACGCTACGAATTATCTCATATTTGAACTACAATAGCAAAAAAAAAACTAATAAAAAATGTTCATAAATGTGACATCATGACCTTTATTAACTTCACTACAACATTTTGCCAGAAGACATTGTTTGCTTCGTTATTATTATTATTACATCTTATTTCAAATTATATCAGTGTATCTTCATATTTACTTGTATATAAATAATTTGTATATGTTTTTCAGTGTTATTACATTTTTAATAATAATTACATCTTAATAGATACATGTAACAAAATATAAATACAAAGATTTGCCAAGCTATAGCATTTAAACAAAGCTCATTATTTGTTGTATTAATAATATAATATCAAATGTTCATTCAAGTTTAAACGGAATTTCATCATTTGCCTGATGATGCCTGAGTTAGTTAATATGCGTTTTCTTCATTGTATTACATTACTATTTTTGTTATAAAATAACAAGAAATCCTGTATAGAGTTCTCATTGATGATGGAGATGATAACACCCTACGACAGATAAAAAAAAAGTTTTAGTACTCCAAGTTTGTTTTCATTTCCTAAAAGTAGAAAAAAAATGAAAAATTTTGGCGTTTACAGTTTTTTAAAATCACGTCAAAAAGTTGAGTTATGAATTTTTGAAATTTTCCATATAAATGACCAATTTCGTCATCTCTCAGCACAGAGATTGAAAAACATGCTCTTACTCATTTTGATTACATAGTTATATTAATTTTAACATTCAATCTTAAAATAAGTTGAATAGTTAAAAAAACTGGCAAAAAACTTTGAAAAAAACAAAGATTTTATTCAATTTTTTTTTTCTTGAGCCTTAAAAGCCCAATTTTTTGGCTGATCTAGTATCCAAAACTTTAAATTCAAATAGCTTTATTCGTCTTCTTTCCAACGATCTATTAAACTCATTTGTAGCTCATGTAGTTTTCGAGATAACTCAAAATAAGTAAGAGCATGTTTTTCAATCTCTGTGCTGAGAGATGACGAAATGTTTCATTTATATGGAAAATTTCAAAAATTCATAACTCAACTTTTTGACGTGATTTTAAAAAACTGTAAACGCCAAAATTTTTCATTTTTTTTCTACTTTTAGGAAATGAAAACAAACTTGGAGTACTAAAACTTTTTTTTTATTTGTCGTAGGGTGTAATATAATGATGTTGAATAATAATGATTATTTTATTTTATATTGTATATACACTTGATATTGTTGAAGAAATTTGCATGAGAAGCAGTAATAAATCACATTTGCTCGTCTGTAGGTCATAAAGGTGTATTAGTACAGGTGTTAGTTATGTTTAGAATAATTGTAGGAGTACTAAATGGAATTTGTTCAGATTTTTGTTGTGATTGTATTTTGATTTTCTTACATTATGAAAACTCATTTGATGCAGAGCCCTTTAAAATTATCCTATGGGATGTTATTTGTGTTGATGTTAAAAATTAAAATTCACACAAAATAAGACCCTCCCTTTTGTTACAAAAAATAGTTTTAACGCAGTTTGTAACACACACCTCTCAAATTAACATAAATTATGTTATTAAAGTATGTGCAATGTAAATGCGTGTGATTGAAATAACTATCTATATAACTTTGTTTTTGATACTTAATTTTTGTTATTTTATTGATTGTTGATGAAATCCATCGTTTTTTCATCAACTTTTGTTTTTCTTTGAATTAAGACATGATTCAAATAAACAAAATTTACAGTGATGAATATTAAGATATGACAATTTTTTTAGAAACATAAACAATAACATACGGTGTGGCGTCAAACTGACCTTAAATGTCTTGTAAATACCATAACATACTATATATGACAGTTATCATTATGAATATTCAATAAGGTGAAATTATTTTGGCCATTGAAGAAACAAAAAAAAAAATAAAACAAAAAATAGAATTAAAACTTTCATCCAAATTCAAATGTTTAATTTAAAAAAATTGCTCTTTTGATAGGAGTTTGGTCGATGTCTGTCGTCCAATTTTATATTGATTGAATTTTATGGAAAATGATGATCGTTTGATGATGCCAAGACTTCTAATGAGATTGAATATTATCGAACATGAGATAGTGGATTTAAATGAATTCGTTCAATGCACTTTTATTTGAAATTAAACAGATATGAGTTACAATTTCAAATTAAAACAAAAAAATTCAACATGAAATGTTATGTTGAAAGAGGTGTAAGGAAGGCGCGGAGAATCACTCTTTGAATTTTGATTGCCATATTCAATGAAAAAAAAATTAAAGAAAGAGAACTAATAAAATAGAAAATAAATAATCAAAAATCACCTACTTACTTAACTTGATGATAAGTATCGGAACATTAAAAAAATGTACTATAAATAAATAAAATACTGATGAATTTTGATCGTGTGTCAACATAATATGCTACAAAAATTGTATCATGCTGTGCTGTAAAATTGTTTGAATTGTCTATTTGATTTGGGTATTCTACATTAATTTTTATGACAGATTTATTGTTTACACTGCAGCTTAAAGCTAATATGTGGATTATTATTTTAGGGAAAGTAAAGCATAAATGATTTGAACGTTTCTGTATAAGACCTAATATTTAAGCTGATATTGGTTGATTCGAGCTTAAAAAATGCAAACTTAATTTATAATTCAAAAATATTGACCTTGAGATCATGCTAAGAAATTGGGTTTTCAAGTTGGTTATAACATTCAAAACAATTAAAACATGTAATTTTCATTTTTAATTTATTGATCACTCAAACTTTAATTTCCCTCAACCCGGTTTACTGAAATTTAAAGCATCATTAAGGTTTTTAATCAGTACTTGTTAAAGTTGAAGAAAAAACATATTAAACGCTCGAATAATGCTCATATAAAATCATGTATTAGAAGGAATTAAATCAAATCAATGCTAATAAAAAGAAAATAAAGATAATAATAACTAAACAATAAATAGACCATTGAATTCATATTGTGTGTGACGACGACATTATTTTGTCTCGTATATTTTTTTCTTTATTCATTTGTTTTGTAAAAGTTGTTGATGTTGTTTTTGCGCCCAATAAAATACAATATTTTGCTTTCAATTTCCTTATCTAAAACGTCTGTCGCTTTTTATTACTATTACAATGTTACATTATTGGAGATAATATTGAAACAAGACCAAATATTGAACAAAAAAGGTTATTTGTCTTTTTATAATAGTTTTTTTGTTATGATTATTTTTATTCACAAGTTTTCTTGTAGCTCTCATCAATTTGGTCAGTTATGCGATAGGTCAGTTGATTTCACTTTTCACTATTAATCTCAGATTTTTTAATTTATTGAAATTTTTTTATCACTTATCGTTATCATCAAAGAAAATATGTTTTTATTTTAATTTTTTTTATGATGATCAAAATTTAAATGCTAAAATAATATGATAACAAGATTTTTAATATCATTCTACACAAATTTGTTCTTTAATCGTAAAAGAATTTCTCCCCTCATCAAATTCTAATATTTGAACGCTGATATGATACCATTTCCTTTTTATAATTCATTAAATAAATAAATCATGGCATAATAAGTATCAAAACGGTGAATAGAAAATAAAGAAATTGATAAAGAAATACATTTCTGATGAAATTTGGAAAATATCGATTACGAATGCTGTTTCAAGTCTCCTTGTTTATTTGGATTGAATTTCCATTTGAATGAGAGTGTTTTCAATTTCAAACAAAAATGCACTTTGGAAAAATTATTCAAGATTACGTTTTTTTTATAATGGTATCTATTGAAAATAAAATGAAACTCCATTAATAATAATTTCAATGATAATAATCATGAATAAAGTGTCTTTTTAATGGGTTTCCTTTGCACACTGAGAAACGAATTGAAGTAAGACGAAAATGCTCTGCAGAGTTATACGAAGACTTTAAAAAATAAAAGTAGCGATACCAAAAGATTAGATTAGATTTGAAGTTGTTTTTCAGTGCTCTCAAAATTGATTTCCTCGCGGTATTATTAGAAAAAATATTACAAAAGTTAATTTTACCAAAAAATATTTCGGATGAATTAAAATATTAAACTGACTAGATTTAAATGTAAAATGTAAGAATAAAAGGGGACTTAATTTTCCATTGAAATTTTTAAATGACATTATTAAGTTATAATTATAATGTAAGTCAATGTCAATCAATTAGATAAACCATATTTGAGTATCAATTTTGTTTCATTTTTTTCTCAGATACATTTGATTGATTTTATTAATCTACTTTACATAAAAGTGCAACTCAATTTGTACTGTAAGATTCAATTCACTTTTACTGGTCATTCACCTCCCACTTCAATCTTTATTCATTCAATTATTAATAATATTATAACTTTTTTTAATTTTTTTTTTTGAAAAAATAAATCGACGTAATTATTTTGATCATTCAAACCAGTGTTGCGTTACATTATTTTTATTACGAGGAAGACGTTACTCTTCAATTATGTACTTATTTACATGTTATTACAGATTTTAATTAAATTATTTTCTTCTTTTTTTCATCATTGAATAGACTCACTTTATGAGTAACATCCAGTTTTTATTGATAAAAGACATCAATGAACTTTTACTCTTGAAATCATTTAATTTCAATGTTAGATTATGTACATAATTCACTCTCTCTTTCAAGTATTTCTTGTTTTGCCTAGTATTAAATGCAATTTAATGTGTTTATATTGTATGACCAAAGCAATCACTCTAATATGCATAGTAAAGAAAGTAAAAATCTAATTTATGTGTGTTAAAAACCAGTTTGTTTCCGCAAATGGGCAATTATTTCATACATTACGACAATGATCACTTTGAGTAAAATAAAGATTTTTGTTTCGAGTAAAGTGAATGTCATGGTAATAAATGCAATTTCTTCAAGGTAAATTTTTTATTTGCTTCTTGTTATAAGGTTGAATATTGAAAAAATTATGTTCAAATATTATGTGATATAGGGTCGGGGTACCATCTATCAATGAAATAATGGAAAAAAAATTGATTTAAATTTTTAACCCAAAAATGAAACCAAAACTCATTTTATCGCTTAAAATATCATTTTTTTTTTTTAAATTAAGTAAAACATACATTTAATTTACGATTGGGGTTGAAAAACTGTAGATATCTGCATGACCCTATTCAAAATATTGTACAAAATTTTAATGTATTTTTTCATTTCTTATAAAAAAAAAATGATACATAAACATCACTTTTATCAAAAGCGACATAAGATGACAAAATAGGAGGGAAATTACAACCTATCAATGTCTACCTCGTATTGAAAATGTATAAAGCATCATTTTACTTTATACTACGTGTTCTCATCGTTTTATTTTCCCTACATTTTATATACATTATTTTATTGACTTGCTAACTTTAACAACATTAAACAGTCTCACATAAATACAACAAGAGATATCAATAAATTGTCAATTTAAACGATAGAATTACGATGATGACGATGGTGATTATGGTGATGTGTGTCATTATATTTTTCCAAGTACGTAAAAAAACACATTATGTGCTAAACAGATAAGACAAAGTGTGGCTTCGAATCTTTTTAAAATGATTAATATCTTTGATGGGATATAAATTTTATGAAAATTTCTGATACTTTTGCTATTAAACCTTCTTTTATAATTGAATTTGAATGTGACCCAATTACATACAACTTTCATTGAAATTGAATTTCTTATATTGTGTACTTAAGAGTCTTATATTCAGGCCTCGAATATGCCGAAACTTACGACGTTTTTGGGATTTGACCTGATATTCAGCCATTAAGGGTTAAAATAATAAAATTTTATGGTTATATAAAATTAGCAAATTTAACATTATTTCATACAACATAATTGTACTTAATTAAGGGATATTCGAATCAATATAAATTCATTGAAAACCTAAAAACTTTCTAATAATTTATTTCTAATACCGAATATGTGTTATATTTATAAGTACATAATGAAAAAATCAGTTACTTTCAAAGTATAAATAAGTATGAAAAAAGTATACACACACATATGTGATATAAAACTGTTCATAACTTCATGCTCCACAGCTACCAGTATTGGATAAATTGAACGTGATACTGTTTATTTATTTACGTATATTTATAAGTTTCAGTAATAAAGTCTTATAAAAAATCAAAACAAGACAAAATTCAGTGAAGTGAAGGTACTTTTGTTTATATTTTCAATTTTCTTTCACATATAATATGATAACATGTAATATTATAAAACTATAAGCATATACATGATAAAGCAAGTCATGTCTTAAAACATTGTGAATTGTGCTTATGGGTATTTATTGCAGAAAAAACTTTTTCTTATAAGACTGTGCAAATGAAAACTTTTGCTTCATTTAATTTTCTTGTCTATTTCCAGAGGTGATTATTTCTGTTTGAATTTCAATTTATTTTAAGTTAAAAGCTTTTAGTTTTTGTTTGAATAAGTTTTTATGCTTAATTGAACATTTACCATGCTATCTAAAAATATGTGTGAAATTGAATAGTAAATTTATCAAAAAAATGCAATAATGAGTTGTTGAATCTCATAAATTGATCACTTTCAATTGTGATTTCATTCAATATTTTTCGATATCTCTCAAGGTTATCATTATTATTATTAAATATAATTAATTGATGGAATAGAACACAATTTCATCAATCATCTCAAATTTAATTGATAAGAAAACTAAAAATTTGTTCTCTTCGATCATGTGCAGTAAAATAGTGGCAAATTGAATGATGTCAGCGTTTTTTTAAATTTAATATAAAAGCCAACACTTTTTTATATAAAATTCAGTTCATTGTTGATTTAATTAAATTTAGATAAAAAATAATGAAACATAAAAACATTTTACTCAGAATTCTTTTAATAGTCGGCAGTGTTTCTATCATATTTGGAATTGACAAGCCAACTTTTACATGTACAAGAGATAGACATATCTGTACTTTTGAAAATATTACATTAAATTCTACGCACTAAGAATGGGAAATTGATGTTGAAACGCCATTACTAATCACTGATGTCATATTTACTAATTGTACAATTCCTGTGGTGACAAAAGTTATTTGTGAAGCATTCCCTAATTTGCTTTCATTAAATTTGAATTGGCAAGGAGTTGAAATTGTACAAGAAGAAGCATTTTATGCATGTTCAAATTTGACACAACTTTATCTCTTCAGCAATCAAATTGAAAAGTTGGAAAAGAATACTTTTCTATATACCAATAATTTGTTGATATTATCATTGAGTAATAATCGAATTGCAAAACTTGATGATTATAACATATTTTCAAATTTATATAATTTGGTTTATTTTAGTGTTGGTGAAAATAATTTGACAGAATTTTCACCTGAACTTGTACGACATTTGAATAACTTGGAATATTTTAATGTGTATTCCAATGATTTGGCTGATTTGGAAGTCGAATCAATGCTTGAATTTATGCCAAAATTGACTACATTTTATTTTGATGATAATGAAATTGCATGTACAAGAGTAATTGAAATTGGTAAATTATTACAATTAAGGAAAATTGTGTTTAATTCGAGCAGTAATAAGAAAATTCGATTCTATGAGCAAGAAATGGTCTATGAAAATCTGAAATGTAATCCTGATATATCTTGGATGGCTTCTAATCATCGCAAACAAAAAAAAGTTATTGGGTTTTCCGATGCAAATGAAAAGTGTCTAAGCAATTATGAGAATGAAAAAAAATGGAATAAAGTAGCTGAAAAAATAAAAGAAATAAAACAAAATGTGGATTCTTTAAGTGAAAGATTTGATAAAGTTGAAGACGCAATTCAAGGTCTAGTCAACTTGATATTAAACATTAGAGTGATTGAAGATTTATAAAAAACAACAGTATTTGATACAAAAATAACAAATTTATCAGTTTTTGTCACTTTAGTGACTGTTCAATAAAATAAAATTTTCATAATACTGAATTTCTAGTTTTTAATTAAAAGACATGTAAATGTATACCTGAATTTCCCACGTTTTCAACATTTCAAAGCAATTAGTCTCACTTTATAACATTTTACATAAAAAAAAAGTTATTTTATCATAAATCACATATTAAAAGCCAGAATTTAATGAAAAGGAAAAAATAAAACTTTTGTTTACAGTTTTTTTTGTGTGTTGTTTAACAGTTTTAATTTTCATATTTTCCACATAATTTTCCAGATCAATGATAATTAAAATGTTCAGTCTTGTGAAAAATTGATGCAGTCTGCACTATTTAATGATTCATCATTGTTGGTTATATTCTTATTTTGTGTATAAAATTACAATAAAAAAATAATTAAGCTCTCTCATTCTCAAAAGGAAAAATCATTAGCACTTGAAATCATAGTTTTGTATGCCGATTTAACAAGACACATAGCTCAGTCATCCAATAAAACATTTCATCGTATTTTATTTTAATTAAACATGTGAAATGATTTTTAATTGAGGTAGCGATGCGATGTTATTAATCAATCAGTGAGACAATTATTATTTTTATTTGAGTGCATTGACAATTTTTTTTTGTGCAATAATTTTAAGAGCAATTAATTAGTGACAAGACGTGTTATATTTATTCGAAAATATTAGATTAGATTCACTTTCTCTTTTAAGTAATTTTGTTCATATGTGTAATTTTCTTTGATTACGAAAAAAATCAGGTTTGCAACATTGTTAAGAGATAAACTCTTCGTATTACTTGTCGCAATGATTAGTTGACACAAGTTTTAGAAATTGAAAATGATAAAACTCTTGAATATTTTGGAAATATACGGCAAATGTGCTAAAAAAAGTTAAATAACTGGATTTATCACTTGTATAGCTTGAAAACTAACCGACTTGAAAGTGCGAGAGAATTAAACATCATTTTAAAAATCTCGGTTGGCAAAATTCTATATTTTTACCTTAAATATATTTATTTACTGTTTTAACCTTCAGATAAATAAAACGCAAAAGTTTTGACAGTTTGTGACATGTTTTTAAAGAACCGTAGAATGTTTTGCAACACTTCTCATTTATTTTATTATTTTTTTGTTTAATTTTTAATCAATTGTCATAAATTTAAAACATATTAAACTTGATTAAAATTATATTTGTGTCTGTGTGTGTGTCAAAATAATCTTTACACTTAAACATCTAAAAAGGAAAAAAAATATGTTTTTTGGAAATTTGATTCAAACTTGAATTTCCACAAACTCCAAATTTCAAATCACAAATGAAATTGGATGGCTCATTAGTAAATAAGCGTTTTAATGACTTCAAAAATGTATGTCGCTTTCATTTAAGAACATCATATAAATTTGTATGAAATGTTTAACATTTAAATTATCCAAACAAACACTTTTCATATTTTATTTTATCTATAAATTTGATCACAAATTTTATTATACTTAAAAATAACAAAAAAAAAAGTATGAACAACGAAATGACGAGAATTTCGAATATTTATTGATGTGAAAAATATGATAAATACACAACATACATTTCCATTATTATAATGTTTTATACTGTGTCTGTATGTATGTCATTAAATTCGATTCAAGAACTTTTAAAAAATGAAAGGTATCGAATGAAGTACATACACCTGGAAAATGTGTGACTGTTGAAAGTTTTATTGTGAGAAAATTTTATATAAATAATATTTAAGTTGATGACTTGATACTCTATATTCAGAACGTAGATAAAATATAATAATAATGTTCAATTTACCATGATAATGAGCAAGATTCATATCTTTTTATGTGAAATACATGTCTAATGGTGAAAATGCTGTTACCCACTTTTTTACGCTATTTACGCCAATTTTCAAACATTTTCTTTATTCCGAAAGCAAAAGATAAAGATGTTCCCTTTTCTTATTATTCATATCAATCCATACAGATTTTAAATTGATTTTACGTTACAAATGCTCATTTCTTAATGACTTGAGATGGAAATCAAGCGAAAGTAATAAAGTGTTGTTTGTCTATTAGTGAAAGATAAAGTTCTTTTGTTTAGTAAGGTATATAATAAAATATGATGAAAACTTAAAACAAATATTTGTATCAATTTTAATGATGGCACTCGAAATTATTCAGCTAAGACAATTCAAAAGTTTTATAATAACACGACAATAAAAGTCTTACAAGAAATGGAAGATATTTTAATTAATATTTGACTTTAAATTAGTCAATTCTTTTTTACTAAACTTCACTCTTGTCTTGAAAAATTTAAATTTTACACAAGAATTTCCACCTACGCTTTTAAAATTATAAGCTTTGAATCGTAAGAGGAAGGTCTCTAACCTTTAAAGTCTTTGTTCCTCTCTTTGTAATAAGAATATCGCAATTCCTTTGTATACGACAGACACTCGTTTTGTCTCTCGTTTAATATCAAAACTTTTATTGAAAATTAAAAATGAACGTTTGTAATTTTTTTTTATGATTACGTTGAAATTTTATTATTATCATCGCTAATTTTCATAATTAATGTTATACTGCTTATTTGCTTTACGGCAACATACATATTAGCTCATATTCTCACTAATCACTTTACTTTTTCAATTACCACAAATTAAATAATTGACCTTTTTAACTCTTTGATATACGTTTGTAGAAAAAAAATTCTATGGATTATAAATATAGATGAAAGTAAGGTTAAGTTCCATACTCATTTGCTTCAATTGAAATGTGATGTGAGCGGTTTTGATGATGTATTTAAAAAATATTGCTTTGGACCACGTTGAATGTTTTGCACTGTGAAATATTTAAATTTTTTGCTTCCCTATTGCACTGCGATAGCTTGATCAGCAATTACACTCTAAACCCAAAACCAATGGAGCACCCTTTCCCACTGGTGCCCCACTGGTTTTGGATTAAGCAATTAGATGGCATGAATTTGCACAATGCTCAAAGTATTTTAACGACAGTTCAATAAAATGTTTAACAGTGTACATCTAACATTTAAAGAGAAACTGTATTAGCTAGATACAAGCTGTTCTATGCTAATTTTTGTGTCATGTCTATTAAATTATATTATTATTATTTTTACAACTGTATTGTTTTTTTCTGTCTTTTTTATTTTCATTATTTTATTCACTTGTTTTTGTTTGTAAGTTGTCGTAATTGTCAAAAATGGAATTAAAAACAAAAGTGAGAATAAGGGGAAAGAAAAAAAAACTTTGAATGAGATCATTAGGTCAATATTTAAATTAGGCAAATTCACGAGTGTTTTGATAATTTGAATTAATGTTAGAAAAGTTTTTAAATTAAATGGTCATTAATGCAAATAAGTGGGTGTTACATTTTTTTTCTTAAAGTTGGATGAGTTGGATTCACTTTTTGAAAAAAAAATTGAAAATAAAATCGAAATTAAAAAACATAAAATCATGCAATTTTTCAATTGACTGACATTTTTATACCAGCATATTACTGAATGACTCCCCACTCACATTCTTAACGTATTTCATTTTATTATTTTTAACATGAAAATTGAAGTTTAACACGCCAACTTGTTGTTAAATGTTTTGTTTGTAATTAAATACACTTTTTTTTCTTGTTCAAGTGTTAAATGAAATTGGATGCAAAGTAAATGTAGCGCGAAAAAACAAAATGTTTGAAATTGACAGCAAATCAAATTATATCAAAGCCAAGGTCGTGTGTGAATGAATGAATGCCAATGCTTTGAACTGAATTCATGGTTTTGTGGTAATGTTGCTGTTTTTTATCTGTGTTATTTTTTTAAATGGAATAAAAAGGATTTTAATATAAATAATATAACATCAATCACACGCGTTCTACATTGAATCAGTTTGAATGGTTATCATTTTTCACATAGAATTGAAGAAAAAAACAGTGAAACAGATGTTCACTCTTCATGATTTACTGTTATTTTTTGTGTAATGAAACTGCTTGTTTGCATTGCAAAAAAAAAAATAGATTTACGTTCACGATAAAATAAAATTGAATGAAAGTAAAAGTACTTTTTTAAAGTAATTCAAAGAAAAACTTTGTGTAATGATTCTATTTCATCTAAATTGATGTTGTGGTCTAATGTATGAAAAAAAATGAAACTAATATCACCAAATGAGTATTGTAAGTGCATTGTGATGTTGTTAATTTTAACTTTTTTGTATTGTCTTCTCATTCGTGTCCAAAACACATAGAAAACTCACAGAGTTAAAAGACGTACGAAAAAGAGCAGTTTTTCTTTAATATTAAATAATATTTAAAAACAAAAATATAAGAAAAAACAAACTTTTGAAAATTAAAGTAAAATTTGGTTCAATTTACATTGATTAAAGATAAAACCTTGGAATGACACAACCAATTTTTCTTGTTGTGTCACTTTCAATAGCAAAGAATGACCAAAATTTTGTATCAGAGTTAAATCAAGTAAGTGACCAAATTCAACACCAAAATCATGTACTTATATGGTAAAAATTTTCCTTTCTTTCTACATTTTACTGATTATCCCTTGATCACGTCCCTAATTTCTCTGTTTTTTGATTGTATTATTCGGGTGTTTTGAACATTCTTGACACAAATTGATACGTTCCCCAAGGATTGCTTTATCATGTTCTTGATTTTATGTATTTTACTTCTTCTTTCTTCTTCTTATTTGGTTTCATTGTATCATGATTACCAGGGATTGAAATGAAAAAATTGTGTATCAAAATGTAATAAATTTAATCTTGAACAGTAAATTTGATAATTTTGTAAACGCAACGAATGTTGCTTTTTTGTTGATAATGAATCATATTATTTTGTATGAGATTTAAAAAAATAAAAAATGGTAATTGAAATTTTTTATATGGCTTTTATTCACATTTATCACCTTTAAAATGTATAACGAAAAAATGAGTAATGCCTCGCTTAATAGTATTAAAACCTCAATTTTTCATAAAATTTTTGGTATCATAAAAAAAACTCATCTGTTTTTTTTATCAATTTCACGCATCGTTTTCACGTATTAAAGAAGAAATAATGAGATGAAAACACACACACACTGTATATAAATATTTATTTAAAATTATTGAGCATTTAATTTAATTTTTTTTACCTTTATACTTGGAATCTCAAAAAACCTCGATAAAACTTGGACACAAAAGCTAAAGATAAAGAAGTGTCCTTGATTTAAAGTAACCTCTTATTACAATTTGCTGAAGGGTTCTGATCAATAATTTTCTCTGCTCTGCTCTCAGTTGACTTCTTGAACTTTAATTAGAAACCTTTGCCTAGATTTTTAGCCAGATCGTGATGGTCATAATTTTCCCACTTACTTTTTTGTCTTTGCCTCACCCTCCTCAGATCAGTTAATACGAGTATATAAATAATACTTCCTTTATACTATCCTGTGAAAAATTTTGAAATCAAAACTTATCTTCCATCTTGTGTGGTAAAAGTAAATTAAATAATCATGATAAAAAAAATATTTTGCAACACTTTAATATTCGTCATACGATGAAATGAAATGAATAAATTACACTACCGGAAATGCAATTTGTATCATTTTAAGAATACTTTTACATAAATGGGTTTGTTAAGAACTCAAATGGAATGTTAATTATACCTCAATTGTGAATATTAATTAAAGCTTGATTACGCAATTTTTTTTATTAATTTTTTGAATTGAAAGCAAGAATTGAAGATAAAACGATGTTTGTAGTTTTATATTAAGAATTAAGAATTCATTTATTGTTTTGATTGAAGAATGGATTTAAAATAAAATATTTACTTTTCATGATTTTTATTGACACTTCTTCGCTGTTTTTAAGTTAAAAAAATGACCGACAGCTATTTTTTGTTCCACATTTTTATTATAAAAAATATCTGAAGAGTATTCACAAATGAAAAAAAATGACAAGTGTGCTACTTTTTTTTTTATTTAAGAGAGCGTTTTTCATTTCGAAATATAGAATAAAGCTTTTCATTCATTAAATAAATAATACTTTACTTGTTTTAGAATCCTATTCAACTCTCAGTGAATAGAGATGAAAATTAGAACACTTATGCAAAATATGTTGGTTAAAAATATAAAAATTTTATAATTTTTCTTATCAAAGAATGTTTTTTTTTACTAATGATAATGATGATGTTGCATTGCCATTTACTTAAAAAAACATACAATTTTGTTCATTTTAAAATTAAAAAAAAAAAACTCAATTCATCATCAAAACTTTTTCATTTATTTTATTTTATTTTTTTACTCTTCAGTATTGAAATAGCACTCAGTATCCGTCATAATTTTGAAAACATAACCAATGTACACAAAAAACCTAAAATGAAAGAATAATTAATTGGTTCTCTTAATTTAATTAAAGCACACGCGAGCAGAGGCATCAGCATCATTATTAATATTATCACATCATATACGTAAAAAAATATATTTTTAATGAATAAAATGATGAATAAAAGTTTATGTTGTTCGTATTAAATTCGTTGAATTAATAAATGGACGATAAGATGAGTAGTTGAATGATGATGCTTTGTCAGCAATATTTCGTTTGATTATGTTGAAAACTCACAAACAGTGTAAATTAGTAGTAATTTTTCATATTATCATATTTTATCGGATTCAGACGTGGATTTCAACCGAATTCTTGATAAAATTGTACGATGTTTGTTTGTGGGCCTTTTCAATGTAGCATCTTCGCATATCATGGAGAATCTCTGAATGGTCCATCGAAGTTAGGTTCAATTTTTTGTGTTGAAGTCTTTTCTAAAACATTTTTCCTTGGTTATTCTTTCAAAGATTTTCAAAGTCCAAAATATTTTGAAACTCAGGTCCATCAAAATTCACTTTTTTTTAAACGAAAGAATTTCTCATATTTTTTAATCTTAAAATAAAATTGTAGATAAATCCAAATACATTATTTTTGTGTTTAGATGAAATTATTTAACACTAGAGGAAAATGAAAATAAAATAATTTCATCTCAGCAATCATGAAAGTGAAATTAAAGTTATGCCGATTAATTATGTTTGGAATTATAATACTTTACGCGTAAAATATTATCATTTTTATTATACATTGCTAAAACATAACATAACATTCATAACGGATTTGTAATCACAATAATTATACTCTCTGTAACATGAATAATAAATTTTATGAATATAAAATGATTGAATGATAAAAGTTATCTTATACATTTTGCTTGTGTTTTTTTTTTCTTAAAGTTTTTGTAACGAATCATAATAATTATTACTTGTACGAAGAAAAGTGACACACAATTTAAGGTTTTCACTTTTATTTTCTTATTTTTTTTTATTATCATGATATAATTATTACAACATTTTGTTATCGCAACACTGACTTTAAATTATGTTTTGCAATTAAGATCTGTAGAGTCATGTCAATGGAAAATTAAATTTAAAGTATATTTACCAAAATAATTCCATCAAATAAATTACATTTTCTGCCCATTTTTTTTACTGTTGTTGTACAAAATTTAATATTTCAATTTCATCCCCTACCTTAATTGAATTTAATATCCGAAGTAATTTTGTTTTATCAAATCAAATTATTCACACACATAGACCAAAATGACATAGAGGAAAGTGTAAAAGAGAACGTTAACCTAATTATCGCGCTATTTATGATGGTTTTGTTCTTTTATGTGTTTGTTGAATTTTTGTTGAATTGCCGAAAACTTTCTACTTCAAAAATTGTTTCAAGTAAAATTTTATTTATATGCGCATTGTCATTCGTTCATATATGTAAATTAATGCCCTGGTCTCCTATATTTTGTTTGTTTGTTTTTTTTTCTTTATTTTTGGGGATGAAATGACATTAAAAGTTTGGGATTGGTAATTTTAATGTTATAATTATGATTTTTTAATTGAGACAATAAATCACATAAATTATAACAATATAGGTGTGATCTTCGTTAAATATCTAAAAATTACTGCAATAAACTACTTTAAAATTTTAATATACTTAATTGCAAATGACGACCTAAGGACTTAGTTTTCATATTTTTAATATTTCTCTGGAGAATTTATTTTGTTTATCATGAAGAACGTCGCATTGCATTTTAGTAAAAAATAAGAAAATTTAATCGAATCGATCATATGAGAAATTCAAAATGTTCCAGGATTCTAAATAAAATTGTAGATTTTGAAAACTCGAGAAATTGTTCGGAAATATTTTTTTTTTAATTTTAAGGCTCTTGAGCTCACTAACAAAACTAACGAGTTTTAGTTGAATGACCCATTCTTGAATTATAGAGCCCTCGGACTTTAATAGGGCTTCAATGCCTCAGGCAGTGACAGCGGACACACGTCGGTTTTTTATTCTTCCCAAAAACATAAAAAAAACGGCTGTGACTTTTCTGTAGCATTACTATAATAGACATATTGAATGTATGGCAAACAGGAATTTTTTGATTTATGTATTTAATGGATGTTTATGACATGTCATTTTTGTGATGTTTTATGGGTGTTTCCGTATTATGCTATGAATGGGAACGACTGGTATTTTACTTATGAAAAATATAAATACTCAATTTCATAATATTACAATATTGTGTTAAACTGAATTAAATGTTTTGTTTCTCACTTCTAATGTTTACGAATTAATGCAAATAAATTTAACATCTAAAGTTTAAAAATAATATTTACTTTATAGAAAAATTATAACTTATTGAAATTTTATCTACGTTGAATGGCATAATATTGATATTTTTTTGAAATTGTAGATTAATTCTTGTGTAAACAAATGTTTTAAATAGAATTTTACGTTTATGTAATTTAAGAAAAAATAAATATTTTGCTAAATAAATTCATTTTTGCAAATATACAATTACACAATTTTCCTGTTTGTTTTTGATAGAGTTATAAATAAAAAGATACATTAGCATAATAAATACTTCAATTATACACTTATAACATACAGCACACAAAAATACGGTTAACTCGATTCACAATTCCATATCCGATTTTCCAATATAAGATTTTCGTCTGTAAATTTTTTTGCTAGCCATATCAAGTACTAAATGGCTAAAATGGTTTTCAATTCCAATCATATCTTGACCAAATATCTATCTTTGATTCATGTTAGTGTCAGTGAGGAGGGAAATGAAGAGCAGCCAGGAAGTGACGATTCCCATGCAACAGTCGTACAAAGTGTGACAGAAGAGAATGAAAGATCACCATCTACAAATTCGGGTAGATCGGGAAAAAAATCTGATCAGGGTGTTGATAATGATAGTGGAAAAAATGAGGAAGTAGAAGACGAACAAGAGGAAAATGAAGCAAATGAGGCTGAAAATGAACAAGAAGAAAATGAGCAGGAGGAAGAACAGGAAGAAGAAGACGAAGGCATAAATAATGACGTTAGTACAAATAATGCTAATGAAGATGATATGGTTGTGGAAGATATTGAAGATGGTGAGGACGATGAACCCCTACCAGAACCCGAACAATGTGAAATTCACGTTACCCCACCAGAGCCTGAAGAAATTGAAATTGAGATACCTCCACCAGAGCCTGAAGAAGATGAAATTGTGGTTCCACCACCAGAGCCTGAAGAAGAGGAGATTGAGATACCTCCACCAGAACCCGAAGAGTCTGAAATAGAAGTAGTTCCACCAGAGCCTGAACCGCCGCAAGAAATACCTCAAGTGGTTGAGCAATTACCGTCTCCACCACAACAATTCTCATCTTCCATAATACCAGTTAAAGCAGCAACATCACCACCTCCAGTTAAAAGTGAAAGGGACCAAGAAAATAAAAAATTAGAAAAGACAACGACTATAGAAATAGAAAAGTTAGAAAATATTAATGAAAAAATTACAGATAGGAGTAAGGACAAAGCGGACCTCAAAAACCAACAATTACCTACAACGTCTTCTAGCACAATTTCTAACACAAACCAACAAACTAATGTTCCATCAACTTCTAGTGCCACTAAAGTTAATGATAGTAACGATTCACAAATAATTACAGTTCCTTTAAATACACCACCACCGAGTCCTAGTAAAAAACTAGTAGAAACCAAAAAGAAACCCTTACCCGATATTTCAAAACCTCCAAAGAACTTAAATGACAGGTGAATTTTTTTAGTAGATTGGGCAACCTTTCAATTAATTCTTGACTTTTGTTTTTTATCTATTATTGCAGGCGGTACGATGACGATCCAGACAAAATTTGGAATTGTGGTGCATGGTTTGAGTACATCCTTGTGGTTGTGGTTTCATCATTACTACTTTTGGCTGCCACTGTTTTGACCTTGTTCTGGGCAATTTATTACAGACAAGGATTTGATCTCACCGATGCTGACAAGAAATTCAATTTGCATCCCGTGTTGATGATTGGTGGCTATATTACATTGTCAGGATTTTGTAAGTATTTAAAATTGTCTTTTAAATTTAATGTGTTTCAAATTTGAAAAGTTTTTGAAAATTTTCCCTTACAAGTACGTTTTCTCGTTAAACTCAAGAAACTTTTTGCATGGACTTACTTTAAATTTTATTCACTTTAAATCCTGCTAAAAAGTTTAAAACGAATTTAAAAATTTTGAAAACATACTAAAAAGTTTCTTCATTTAAATTTCATGACCTATACGAAAATAACTTCCTTTAAATAAACTTTTCTTGCAAGTATGTGTAATAAAACATTTTTTTTTAATAATAATTTAACTAATAATATCACCAAAAATAAGAAATTTTTTCCTTTCCTTTTTTTTCAGCTATCATCTTGTACCGCATTTGCCGATGCTGTTCTCATTTGATGGTAAAATTATTGCATGCCTTGTTCCATGCTTTGGCCATTCCTTGCATCGTCGTTGGTTTTCTCATTGTTTGGGATTACAAAAACCAAACTGGTACTGCTCATTTCTACTCATTACATTCATGGCTAGGATTGATCACCATGGGACTTTTTGGTCTACAATTCATTTTAGGCTTTTTCAGGTAAATTTTTTTATTAATTTAGCAAAAAAAATGAAACTTAATAATTTGTGTTTTTTTCAGCTTCCTCGTTTTATTGTGCTGCGATAATGCCACCTATAAATTCCGTTCAGTTATGGTACCAATCCATGCCATTTTCGGTATTGTTATATTTATGTTAGCTATTGCAACTGCCTTGACTGGCTTCTTGCAAAAAGCTCGATTTGACTTGGAGTAAGTAAAATTTGAATTTCAATTAAAAGTCAACAAATAAGGAATTTCACGGAAATTTTTGTTTTCTTTCTATTTTATAAAAGTAATTTTTTTTTGTATGAAATGAGACAAAAAACTTTTTACTCACGTTTTGAAAGTGTGCGTGAGATATCACTGATAAGGTATTTCAAATCTTTTTTGATTCATATTGATCGTAAAAATAAGGAAAAACACTTTCATATGTAGATAAAACTTTGTCCTGGTAAATATACACATTTTTTTTTGAATAACACAAAAAAAACGTTTCATTTTTGTTTGAGTTTTTGTGTTGTTCCATCATCATTTATCAAAACAACAATCCCAAAATATTTTCTCAAATACTTTGCAAAGAATAGATTTTCTTGTTACCTTTTTTGCACCTTATTTTAAAAGAGCCATGTTATTGTTACTTATTTATTATTATTTCTGATACATAATCATTTCCCTTCTTTGTCCTCTTTTTTGGTATTTTCTGATCCTGAATTTTTCAATTATTTTCACTTTAAATATGCCTATTTTTTTGTTCTTCTCAATATTCCAAACATCCCCTTAATATTCTACATTCATACTTCTTAAATTTGTAAGGACGTCGTTCTTTACAATATGAAATTGAATATTTACAGCCTAGTAATAAGAAAACAATGAAAATAACATGAAAAACATCAGTTTTATGAGTATGGGAACACTATGAAAAATTATTTTTATTACGGTTCATCAAGAATCAGGTTTATTTTTTTCTCTCCCATATTATTATTTTATATTTGGTATGTGTTTCAATTATTTTGACATGCTCATTATTATACCAACCAATGTGAGTTGAATGATTTTCATCCTAGTTTTATGGCACATTTTTTTGATGGAAAGGAAACGATTTCGTTTTTCATGTGATTTTTATAGAAAGCCATATAAAATTATTTAACGAGAGTTAGTTTGAGCTTTGACAATAAAATCAAACTGACTACTTTCGAGACGATTTAAACTTAACTTATGCAGTGCACAAAATAACATATTTGAAATACTGAGAAGTTTAAATATATTGTCTGAGGTTTAAAATTGTAATTCTCAGTTCAGATTCTTTTCTAAAGACTGCATAGCCTTGAAATAAGACTCCTTATAATATTTTCATTTATAATTATAATTTTTTTAATCCTCATCTTATCGAAGCTGGATCACTAATTAAACTTACGTTAATATTTTTTTCAGTTCCGACTACAACTTATTTGCAGAAGAAGGCATTGTTGTCAACACAATTGGCGTTGTCTTGATAGGACTTGGTTGCATTGTACCATTTGCTGTTCGTCGTGCCAATTCACCAGCTAACTCACGTGTCTACGTCACCGAACGCTTGTAGACCGGTAAATGTATTTTAATTGAATGCGATTAAATTAAAAAAAAAGAATAAGAACAAAAAAATAAGTAAAAATTTAAAAAAAATAAACAAAAATCTGCATAGATGGTAATTTTGCCATCGAACGTCAACTGCTGCTTTTATCTTTTGAGTAAATATTTTCCATTTTCTACCTAAAAAATATTAATTAATTTAAAAAAATTGATTCCCTTTACCGCAATCATTATTACCGAATTATACTAAATTTTAATTATAATTGTTTAGTTAAAATTATTTTTATTTTAAAGATTATTAAATTTAAAATTAATATTGCAAATGAAAAATTTAAATTATATCAACGAAAAAAATTATTATTATTATTAATTAATTTTAATTTTTTTTTAGTTTAAAATTTATTTCTTAAAAGAAAATTACAAACAAATTATAATTTTATTGATTAAAAAAATAAAAACTAAATTAAAATATTTTATTTTGTGTTTTATTATTTTATTTTTTTTTTTTACTTTTTCCCTGTTATAATTTTTTCAATGAGTGGCCAAATAGTACTCGAATATTAATAAATTAAGAAAAAAAACTTATATTTAAGCGAACTCTTTATGCGTTACAATATAAAAACATGATAATGAGGTATGGTAAGATTCTATAAAATTTAAGCCCGAAAATGATAAAATTTAAAATGCAACGAAAACATAAAATAAAACGTGGTAAAGATGTGGTGAAAATTAAAAGTAAAGAAAATTACTTAAGTGATGGTAAACTATGTTTTCTTCTTCCTGTATCTTAGTTTGTAATGTATTCATTTATTAAAGAAACATTATTTTAATCTAAACGCAATTCAATTAAAATACAACGTATTTAATAAAAAAAATCATAATAATTCGAAAAAAACAAACATTTACACACAATTTTTATAAAAAAGAAAAAAAAATCATTTTTAAACCAAGATTAAAACGAATCATATAAAATATTAGATTACGAAATTTCTCTCGAATAAAAGTAACTGAGGTAAACTTTTATATAAGAACAACAACAAATTTTAATAAAATAACTAAGAACAAAATCACCCATCAATCGTATTAATTATAAAATGACAAAAAACCACCAAAAGTCGATAAGCAAATTCAAACAAAAGTAAAGTAAAAGTAGAAAAAAAAGTAATATTAATTATAATTATCTTAACATACAGACAAGAAAACAAACACATACACACATGTAAACACGATACTTATAATATTTAGATAAAAAAAATTAATACAAAACATAAAAATAATAATAATAATAAATGTAATAGTTCAAGAAATTAACTTCATAAAAATTAAAAAAAAAAACAAATTAATCCAAAATATAAAAATTAGATGTAATTTTTATTATAAAATATACAAAACATAATATTATAATAATTAATCAGGATAAGGATAAAAAAAATGGAAAGAAAAAGAAGTTGAATTAAATTTTTAAAAATTAAATAAAATACGTACCGAAGATATTTCAATTGTTTTTTCTATCAAATTTATAATATTTGTTGTGAAAAGTTTCAAGTTAAATCAAAGTTTTTTACATTTTTGAGATTAATATTAAATTTGTTTATATTAAATTTATTTTTTTAAATCAAAATTTCTATTAACCAAAAAGAAAAAAAATAAAATGACAAGATAAAACGAAAATTGATGATCAAAAGTTAAAAAGGTACTTGAGTAGCAAAAAAAACAAAAAAAAAACATTTAAAATAAAGTTTATATTAAAAGAGTAGGTAATTTTTTCTATTTTTTATTATATTTATAAAAAATAATTAGTATTTTATTAATGATATAAGTAAATTATTAATTAAGAAAATATTTAATCGAACATTAATGATCATATGCATACATTTATAATAATTATGTGAAAGTTCAATATACATCATATAAAAAATACTTATTCTATAAACTTGAAAACATAAGAAATTAAATTGTGGGACAAAAATGGTAAAAAAATTGTTGTACTAAGGACAAAAACATTATATAAATGTTTAATGTATTTCGAATTAAAACAGAAATCATAAGATCAAATAATTATACGTGGAAAGTGTCAAATGTATGTTAAAAAGTTTATATTAAGGTTGTAGCTCTTAACTTAAAGAAACATCTGATTTATTTTTAAAACTTTATTTTATTGAAAAACCCTTGAAAACTTTGTGTCAAACTAAATTTTAAGAGTTAATTTAATATTTTTGACATTTTCCTTCACAATCAAAATTAAACATCACTCAAACAATAATGCAGTAAATGAGTCAATATGAGTTAAAAGATGTAGATTGCAGTTTAAAACCTAAGTCTAATAAGTACATAACCAAAATACATTAGTCAAAGGCTTAGCAAGACCTCAGCTAAATCCCAAAGAGTTTATATATTTAAAAATAGAAGTACATAGCATTCAAAACAGTGAATTAAGAAGATTAACATTTTAAAGACCTTGTTGTAATATTTTTTCATCGAAGCTTTGTTGATTACAAAATATTATAGGAAATTCCAACACAGTTTAACTTTAAAAAGAAAATGGGTTGTGCTTTCAAATGCAATAAATACTTTTTTTTTGCATTCGATATAATTTTTTGTAATCTTAAGACCATTTTCGAACTAGGGAACGTAAAGGGATAAAAATTTGTATCTTCTAAGCATCTTTAATGCAGTGTACTTCTATTCTAATAATTCGAAATTTTAACTTGAGAAGCTCCAAAACCAGAAACTCCATGAAAGCTTAAAATCAAAAAAAAAAAAACATTAAAATGAACCTAGTTGTGTGGATGTAGACCAAAATCTCCATAAAGTAATCCTTATTATAAAGACCAGCATACATATATACAAAAATAGATACTATATTACCATAGTTTTACTCTCAATGTATTTGTTAATCGTTTAAACTATAAAATAAAATATAAACCAATTTTACTATTTATCCGTCAAAATATTCAAAGAAAACCAAAACCAACCGTTGAATTGCATTTAACTTTACTATTGAATATTGAAATATTTAATCTACGTTTTCATTAAAAAAAAATGTTCATTGTTAAATTTTACAAACATGTGTATTAGAAATTAATGGAAAAATCACAAAACACAACACACACTCACACAAAAATTCTTTTTCTTTTCATTCCAAGTAAAATATATACAAACAAAAAATAACATAATAAATAATTAAATGTAAAAAACAATGAAGTCCACCGAAAAAAAGTTAAAAATAATAAAACAACTTTTTATAAAAACTTTTTTAAGCTCATAAATTCCCAGTCACCTGGAAATAATGCAATCAATTTTTAATACAAATATTTTACTAAAATCTACAAACATGAAAGGAAAAGAAATACAACTAATATTATTTTTAAAATGGATTCATTTAATTCAATAAACAATCAAATCTCTTTCATTAAAGAAAAAATTAAACACTCACTATAATATAAAAATGAAAATTAACCACACATCGTAGTTCTAGAAATTTCTTAAAAGCATCATCCGTGTTAGTTTTTAATCAATTATTTAAACAATGTTCTGAATTTGCATTTAATTATTAAAATTAAAAACCCAAGTAATCATAAATTAATTAATTAATCACATATATATTCATCATATTAAAAAAAAATATTATAACCGTTAAGTAATCAATTTTACCAAAAAAAAATTATTATATATTAAAATATTTAAAAATTTATTAAATGTAATAATTAATTAATATTAAAAAATATTAAATTTAATAATTATACCCGGAGAAGACTCTTTTGAATCAAAGTTAATAAAAAAAATATATAATTATTATACAAATCTTCATAAAAATAAATTTAACTTAAAATCAATGGAAAATATTTGATAACTTGACCAAAGAACAAAGAATATTTAAATCATTATATAACTTATACATACTTGTACCACAAAAATTACTTAATTGAAATTAAATATTAAAAAAAAAATAAATATTTTAAACATTGAATTAAACGTAAATATTTTCTGTCACTGTCTAACGATATAAATTCGATATTAAACATAAAATAACCATTTTTCTATAAAAACTTAGTTTTTGAACTTAATATGATGCAGCATTTGAAATCTTTTTTATCGCTCAAATAATTGATCAATAACAAAAGTTTATAAAATAAAAAAAATACACCAAGTAGTAGTCTTTCCTTAGTAAATATCTTATTAGTAGGACAAAGCATATTAATGAATAAACATTTTATTTTGCGAGAAAAAAAAGTAATACTGAGAAAGCACACAAATACACACAGGAAAAAATTGCTCCAAATAAAATTTGTAGGTAACATGAATAATAATTTTAAAAGAGATATGGAGTAGATTTAATTAATTAATTTCAATATGATGCGAAATTAAAATCAAGTGTATGGTTAAAATATTATTAATGTCTTACGTAATAAATAAAAAAAATTCTTTAATACAAAAAAATAATTCAATGAAAAAAATTAAAAAAAGAAAATCAAATGAAAGAAGATACATAAAGAAGTTCATGAAGTAATATTATATACAACTAAATGGGGAATTATTAGCAAAAATATTTAATAATAAAAATAAAGAATCTAGACCTAAGATATGGTTTGTTTTTATTTATCATGGAATTATGATTAAACGTCGTAAGAAATCTTGAATTTTCCACGTAAGCTTTCCATTTTTTCTTCACATATGTTCATAAGCGATTATTTCCACCTAGGATTACTTGAGTCAAATCAAAATCATAATTGAATCAGACAATAAAACTGAACAAGCAACGAAATTTTGATATGTAACAAATATTTTTTAAATAACTCTATTCTCGACTCGATTTGAATGCTTGTCACTGGAACACTATAAATTTAAATCAGCCGTTAATGTTTATGCTCACCATCCTGAATTGAATCATATGTTCGCAATTTACAAGTCAAACTATTACTCGTTTAGTTTTTGTACAACCGTTGAACGAGAAACACATTTACGCATATGCAGGAAAATTTTAATCGTGATTGAAAAAATTTAAGATAAAGTACCAAAGTTTAATATTTTTTGTTGCTTTTATAAAAAAAACACCGATAAACATTTATTCATCTTATTGCTTGGTCAAATTTTACAATAAAATCTTTCATTAACATATTGATCTTAAAATATAAACTAAATATATGAAATGAATCGATAAAGTGAAAGAATTGGATTTACATTGATATTGACATTGAAGATGATGTTTAAAATTTAATTGAAAAAATAATAATAATATTTATAAATAATTTATTGATGATATAAAAAATGGAACCACTTTACAAGTTACTTTCAACAATTGGATTCACATTTATTTTGATAAACTCTGTAAACAGCTCAGGATTCGGAAGATGTCCTAATTATCCGTCAATGCCAAAATTTAATGTTACAAAGGTAAGATGATTAATCTTTAAATAAATAAAATAATATTTAAAGGTTATTGACTGCGTTAATTATTCACAAACCGATCTTTATGAAATTTGTGTAATAAATTTAAAAATATTATGACTATATTTTGCGTCTGCAACAATTTAAATAATAAATAAGCCGGTAAATTCAAGCGAAATTCCTAATTTAGTAATAATAATAATTTATTAATCGAATAACTTTATAATAATAACAAGAAAACATGTTTGAAAGTTGATATTTTTGTGTTAAAATGTTACTTAGCGATTGAAAATAAATAATGTAGATACTTTTTTTTTAAAATAAATTGCAACTTTAATATGCAGGTTTTTTTTATATAAGTATGTAAAATTAATAGCAATTATGTAAGAGTTTGATTTATTTTATTATTTTATATTAAAATTTTGAAACTTAATTTCTAGAAGCTTAATCATGATTAAAAAAATCCAAGCTGAAGATTAAATTAGAAGTTGAATTTCGGTATTTCTGTAAATTTTAAAATAAGATTGACTTCAATTCAAACAACGATTAACGGAGTTATTGGAAATTCAAAAGTAATTCTATCAAAAATTTACATTATTTATTTTGTTGTTCACCTTCCTTCAATATTTCTAAAACATTACATATTCAATACTTGACCTATTTTTTTATTGTTATTCTCTTTGACTTGATTCTACAAATAACTTAAAATAAAAAAAAACAACAAAATAAAAACTGGTTTTATTCTAATGTTTTTAACTCACTTTTATTTATGTTGTGTAATTATTAATAATAATTTAAGTTCTGTGGGTCAACTTGATAAGAAAATTGCCATAATGAAATGGAATTACAGTATTTTCCAATGGAATTAAGAAATGAATTCATGACTTTTTTATTAAACAGATAAATTTTTACATTTCCTAAATTAAGCGAGCAAATTGTATGTGACCTGCATCGATAATTAGCAAAAAATATTGAAATTACGGTTCATTTTTTTCTTGCATTATAAGGTTGAAATGAAAAAAAGAAAAAAAATCAAGCGCATTTCGTCAAAACCGAATTTGTATGAAAATTATGCCCCAAATTGTGGCTTGAGAATTAATTTTCATTCTTTCCCGAGGGACATCATAGTATCTGTTTTTCAAGTTTCAAGCTACTTCATCTTCTGAACCTCTTTCAAATATGTAACATAAAGAACTCAGGTATTGCGAAAATGTCCCTAGAAACTTAATAAATGTATTTATGGACGCTGCACCAAAACCGATAAATCCCTCCAAATGATAAATCCTACCTAAACCTATGCTGAGCATATTTTTTAAACGATTCACTCGGCAAATCTACAATCAAGTTTTTATAGGTAAATCAATAATAAGTTGACTTGAATCGATCATTATTGATTCACTAATGTCCGATCCATGCTGAAATCCCTCATGACGAAAAAACTTTTTTTTTGTCCAACATCAAAACAAACCTCAATGACGCATTTATTTTTTTTTATATTATGCTTAAATTATAATAATGTCTGATATTATATGCAAACAGCAAATATCGGAAATTAAACCTATAAATATGACTTTTACTTGTCGAATGTGTAAATTATCTATTTAAATTTTTCCTCTTTTGACAGTGATTTGTAAAATTGGTGTTGAATATTAACTATTTGCTTTGAGTGTCAGAAAGTTGAGCTTTTTGCCAAAACTCGTCTTGAAATATTGCGTGTTAACGTTTTTTTTTTATTTCTTTTGTGCAATCAGAAAAAAAAGTGGAAATGAATGCAGTGGAAAAAAGTTATGTAAAAATTTAACGCATACCTGTTTGCTATTTTGCGTTTATCAAAGTGGATTGTAGTGGAAATTATTATGAAATATGAAAAAGTTCCGCATATCAATTTGAAATTTGAGACTTAATTGAGATGTTTAATTTAATTTTAATTGTGATTCGATCCAATTCAATGTCCGATCATAAAAATCTATATTCCATTGACTCATCAATAGAAACGATTCGATGAAAACAATCAAACATTAAATAAAATACTTTATGAATATTAGTTTGCACTTTCACTATTTATCGTGACAACATTTTAAAAATGACAAAAATATACCATTCATAATTTTTTTTTACCCTCTCTTCAAATAGTTTCTTGGCAAATGGCTTGAAGTTGAACGAAGTTTCTACCTTCCGGAAATTGCAACTGGATGTGCATCGATGACATTTGAAAATAGCACAGCAAGACTTGATGAGGGCAAGCCACAGTTAGAAATTGCAATTAAAACAATAAATCTATGGACTGGAGCACCATCCGTCAGTATTGGAAATGCAATTTTAGAGAGTGATCGTTCATCAATTATGAATGTTCAGGTATGTTCAATTTTGTCAGTACCATTTTTTTTTTAAATGAAATAACTTGCACCCACATCAAAATTCGAAACATAAACAATTTCATTATTATATGTAATGATCAGGTGCACGACCTTGAAAATTTAGTTTCTTTATGAATTATATTTACTGTTCAAAAAAGCAACAACAAAAAATGTTCAATAAATATTTCTTCAACAACCTGTTAAATGTTAATAAGACAATAATATAAAAAACTGTGAAGCATGAAAATTGCAATTCATTCATTGTTGCCTTAACGCCAACGCTTTAATGTTTTTTTTGTTGTTTTATAAATTTAGTTACAAAGTCGTCTGCCTGCTGCAATATCACGACTCCTTCCCGGTTCTGGAAAATACCAAGTTTTGTATACAGATTATGATAATTTTGCGATTCTTTGGTCTTGTGCGAATTTTGGTATCGCTTTCACAGATCAAATTTGGCTACTTGGACGCGAAAAAGACTACTCACTGGAAATTAGGACAAAAATTTATGATGCATTGAGACAACTTGGTTTGGATTCTGATAGACTAATTGTTTCGAAAAATAAGGATTGTCCAAATACTTTGTAAATTTAACACGTAATTTTAAGAGATTTTATTTAATTTAATAAAGTATAATATTATTTAACTGTGATAAAATAAAAAAAATGTAGAATCTTTTAGTAAAGGTCACAAAAGAAGGTAAGCATAGTTGAATTAATTTTCATTAATTGCATGTTATGAGGTCAAACAATATTTTTATGGTTTAATCATATCAATATTTATTGTTTTAAAGTATATCTTACAAATTGCATAAAATGATGTTTGAATTACAAGTTAAATTCACAAACAACATTTTTTATCTCTAAGTTCCTTTTTTTAAGTACCCTTATTTCAGAATTAACTAACATAAGTTTTAGGTATGTATAAAATAAAATTGTAAAAAAAATATTTTTGAAATTATATCGGTTTATACTTTAAATTATCTTACAAACTACATTGAGGAAATTTTTCTTACAGAAGCTGCCCGTTTTGTAAAGTTTTTTTTGTTTAATACAAACAATTTTTATTTTAAATTAATACTATTTTATGTTCAGTTAATACTTAAACTGTCCTAATTTTAATATTAAATTTAAAAAAATGAATTATCTCCTTTTGTTCATGTTGAATATTTTATGGAAGATTTTTTTTTCTTATGAATTTAAAGAATTTTCGAGACAAAGCTGATTTGTTATGGTGATTATTAATTTTGAAAGTCGTTTTATTTCTTACCACTATGAAACTCTTCGTAACACAACTTGCATGACCAAGAACCCTCTGGCGGATTTGTAAGTGGAGGTGAGAGACAATACATGTGATAACCACGATCACAATCGTCACAAAACAGCAACTGATCATCGTTATCAGATGTTCCACAAATTGAACAATATTTGCATTCAATACATTGCCATCGATACTTTTTTACGGAAATTGTCATGTTTTTGGTGAATTGGAGGCAAGATGGATGTCCTGATCGACCACAATCTGAGCAAGATACTAAATCTTCCGGTTGCATTGTTTTCTTATTTTCACGTGCATCTCCAAGACAAAAGTCGCAATATGGTGAGGGAGGTGCTTTACCCTTTTCTGGCTTACGAATGTAATGAGCTGGCGGAAGAAGTTTATCATCAGGATCTTCTGGAGGTTTTTGTTCAGGAAGTAACACTGGCATATTTGCTTCAGTTTCAGAAACACCACCCATAGGTGGATAGGAAGATGGAATAAATGTAGTACTTCCACCACCTGGAGTGTTTTGAGTAGCTGGAGGTTGATTTGATTGTCGATTTCTACTCTTTTGTGGTGTCGAAGCACCTGGAAGTTCCATTGAGTTATCTAGAAAGCTATTTGGAGATTGTGTTGAGCCACCACGAGCACGACCTCCTCGAGGTCCACGAGAACCTCTACCTCTAGCTCTTGGACTAAATTCATTTTTAGTCGCATTTCTTCCACGCCCTCTCCTTCGTTGCCGTTTAAAATGATACGGTTCTTCATAATCGCCATCAGATTCTGGATCTGGTTCATCAAATTCACCCAATTCATGCATTTCAGCATAATCATCATAAAACCATTCTTTTGGCATGTCATCTCGTTGACTATCTTTGCTGTCTGTATCACCAGCACCTAAACTCGAACTATTTTCAAGGTGTTCCTCCTCATAAGTGATCTCCCGTAATTTACCAAATGGTCTAGGATTTGTCAAATATTGTCGTCGAGCTTTTCTCCAACGTGCTGCCGGATAAGAATAAATTTGACCAGTTTTAAGTGGTGGCATACGTTGACGTGCTTTCATAAATAATTTTGAGTCGTTTTGTGCAATTCCAGTCTGAGGATCTAAAAATGGCATCCGCAATTTTCGTTCAATGCACAGTCGAGTGTTAAATGTCTCACTATTTTCCAACATCTCTTTATACGAATCCCCAGAAAGAAATGCCTCTATTTTTTGTAAATTTGCTATATTTACACCAAGACTTTCCATTTTTAATATTGAATTTAGCCAAATACTTTGAATTGTTTTATTTTATTTTTAGGCGTCTCTTTTTTTGTGTTTGTCTTGAATGATATTTTTTTGTTTATATTTTTGACGTATAAATGACAGTTTGACAACTGATTCAAATCCCTACGATTTGATTGGGTATGCAATTGCCGTTATCAAACGTGTACCGTACAAAATTAATGTTGCTAACCTCCCAATTGTAAACAAGGAAATTTGTTTTTATCTTGCTTTTAAATTTCATAAGACAAAAATGAAAGATTCAGAAAATAGAATATCAGTTTATCACGAAAGACAATCAAAAGAATTATGTGCAATGCATGCATTGAATAACTTATTTCAAGGTATTTAACAGTAAAATGTAATATGTAAATTAGTAACGTTTTTTTATTATTGTAATTACAGAAAAAGTGTTTACAAAAGACTACCTCGATAATATTTGTCTGAATCTTGCTCCAGATACAAATTGGCTGAACCCACATAGATCAATGCTTGGATTAGGAAACTATGATATAAATGTTATTATGGCTGCTCTTGATTCAAAAAAGGATTGTGAAGCCATTTGGTTTGATAAGAGAAAAGATCCCGATTGTATCGTGACAGACAAAATTATTGGATTCATTTTGAACATTCCGAATAAATATGATTTAGGTTTTATTGTCGTGCCACTACTTGGAAGAAAACACTGGATTTCTATAAAAAAGATTGGAAGTGATTTTTGGAATTTAGATTCAAAATTAAAAGTGCCACAATCTATTGGAACAGAACAAAATGCCATAGAATATTTGAGGAAGGAATTGCAAGAAAAAGATAAAGAATTATTTATAGTTGTAACAAAGGATGTTGCAAGACAGCAAAGTTGGAATAGAGAAGAAAATTAAAAAAAAAAATATATATTATAAATAAAGATGGGTATTTTTACTGAACTGATTGTATTTCCAAACAAAGGCTTTATTATGCTACACAATGTTTTTCTTACTTTTTCAATTAATTTTAAAAGTAATAAGTTGTCTAAATTTTGCGCTAAATTTTAAAATATTTCATGATATATTCTCAAAAAGAGAGAAAGAGAAACCCAATTTAAAGTGAGTGTAAATATTCACTTTCGATTTAACATTTAATTTTTTAATAGCAAACGTTTTATTTTCTGTATTTAATGTTATCATTTAATTTGATATTTAAAGTAAAGAAATGCACGTATCAGGAATTCTTATCTTGTATGATAACAATATTTATGAATATTTTTTCAAAAGCCGCAATTAAATTCTAAGAAAGATATTTATGTTATAAGCTGACTCATCAATATACAAGCACTCTCATGCTCAGTTGATTTAAGTAAACACTAGATTCTCACTATTCGTTAAACTCAAGTCAATCAATAAAGTAGTAAATACGAATTGAACGTGTTTTTTCTCAAAAATTTTGTAGGTAAGTATTTTTATAAGCAATAATAAAAGCTATTTTGACAAATTATGATTTTTAGAAAAATAATTAAAGAAAAAAAATCCAATGGAAGTCGAATACTCTTCAATTGCAGGATGTTATTTCACCACATCCAATATCCAAAAAGAGGCCATTAATAGAAAACTCATAAAGACTGCTCAAAAAATTCATTCAAGTAACTTTACTTCAATATTAGACGCAATCCAAGTTTATAAAAATTCTATTGATACTGAGTTTTATGGTGTTTTTGCAATTCCGAAAAATCAAGTAGGAGAGAAAAAAGCTTATAAATTGGAAAAATGGTTTGCAATTTGTATTCTGAAGAAAAATAACCAAACCTTTGATACACAAGATAAACATGAAAAAACTGATAAAGAAACAGAAAATAACTCGGCTGGAACATTTGATCGCAATATTCTAATCAAGTTTACTGAAAAACTTTTGCAAGATCATTTCTGTAAAGAATTTTTTGATTTTGATATAATCCAGTCCGATGATATGCAAAGTATGAGTCATGCGTGGTCTGTAGCACTCCAGTCAATTCAAAAACCAGAAATTACATTGCAAGTTTTCAATAGAACC
This sequence comes from Culicoides sonorensis, assembly GCA_900002565.1. Classification (NCBI taxonomy): domain Eukaryota; kingdom Metazoa; phylum Arthropoda; class Insecta; order Diptera; family Ceratopogonidae; genus Culicoides; species Culicoides sonorensis. The sequence continues at coordinate 78,188 of LN483482.1, read as the reverse complement.
GTGGTAGAAAATGCATTTGCTGATGAAAAATCTATTCGATCAAAAGAAAAACTGGAAACTGTCCTTGATTCTTTTGATATTTTACTTGCAGTTATGCCAAATTATACTTTTGGTAAAACGCAATTTGAAGTTTTGTGCAAAAAGATAAATAGTGAAAACTTTAGACCTTCTAGTGGAGATACAGTTGATTTACGGGTAAGAATTTTGAAAACAATTGTAAATTTGAATGAAAATGGTCAAAAAATAGATGATAAAATCAAAACAGAAGTGTTTGATAAGGAAAATGGTTTTTTAAAAAAAGAGAAAGATTTGTATATAAATACAATTACTGACTTAGATCAAGAGTTGAAAGTTAAATGGTCAAACAATTATGTTAGCCTAGGTTGTTTGAAGTTAGCCATCAATGATAGAATTGAGTATTTGAAATATAAAAACAAATTATTACCCAATTCTGTCACGGTGGACCAAGTTTTTCAATTATTGCACCATTATGAACTGGTAGAAAACGTCACGAAATTGCAAAATAAAAAGAAAGCCATTGAAAAAAAAATTCAAGTATATAAAAAAACCGAACAAGTTAAAAAGTCAAAGAAAAGCAAATATAAGCATAGAAATTTAATTGACAAAATAGAATATTGTAATTTTAAGTTAAGAATTCGCGATGAATGTCATTTTGAGCATTTGATAGACATCCTAGTTTGTAAGAGATTAGAAATAGAAACTAGAGAAATATTTAAATTATTTGAAATAGCCAAGCAAAATATTTCGGAAACAATGATAAACAAAATTTTACAAATTCTCTTAAGTATACCAACATACAATAACCTAACTTTTAAAAAATTCCCATCAGAATTTATAAACTATATTACTGTAGTGTCACAAAATCTGTTGATTGATCTAATAGAAAAAGGATATTTTGGTAACAATTATTGTAATGGTTTAGCCACTTTTCTGGTCTCAATTTTAACAGAAAATGAAGATAAAAAATTACGTTCAAGAGCTTTAGATTTGTTAAAAGCTTCAAAAAATTCCTTGAATAATCCTTTTAAAGCGATTATTCATACTGAAACATTGATTCATAATGAAAGTAAATGGAACATATTTACAACCGAAAATCCAATGAAAAGTATTTTAGATAACGTTAAAAGTGGCTACTCCTTAACAATAGATTGCTTTGAATTTTTGGCAAAATCAAATTTTGATGAAGATTTTTTAATGATTATTGAAACAATTATTAATCGCGATTTACAAACTCTTCCTAATTTTTTTGTGGATGCAATCAAAAAAAATATTTTTGAATCAAACGAATCAGTTATTAATAAAGTGTCTCATTATGTTAAACAGAAATATGATACTGATATAAGTTTGAAAATTGGAAAAGCATTGATTGTTGGAAAGTATTTGAAGCTTTCTGATATTGATGAAGACATTTTATTAGAGAAATTGTCAAATGAAAAATATCGTAATGACGCGTTAGAGATTATATTGATGTCACTACAAATGGGTGAAAAAATAAATAATGATAAAATTTATTCTACACTTAAAAATCTTGAATCACATTCACCTTTAGTTCATAATTGCATACGAGCCTTGACAAAACAAGAATCAGAAATAGACATTATTAAAAACAGCAATAATTCGATTGACATTCGTCGACTTTTCGTTAAAAAATTAGTTGAAGATCAAACATATCATAGCAGTTACACAATTCGCGTCATGATAAATCTTATCCGATTTGATCAAGAATTGAGAGATGATCTTTTTGAAGCATTTGTTGATATTATTACGAAAAATTTGGCACAAATCTTTGAGAAGCAACTCGAAGAAATCATGCAAGCGATAACTAACATTGATTCCCAAATTGATATCAGTATAATTAGAAAATTGATTGAAAAACAAGTATTTGTAAATGAAAAACCTATCATTAATTACTTGGTTTTTAAAATAAAAAATAGTAATGTAAATGAACAAATATATTGTCTTGCACTGCTTAAACCTTTATTAAACAAATACAGTTTTGAGGTAAAAACCTGGTTTGATGACTTGTTATCGATTATTTTAATTTCACCATCATTGATTGTTAAATTAGAACTTCTAGATTTAATTGAACAACAAAACAATGATAACTACACAATAACTCTTCTCAATACAGTATTGAAACAAAAGAACTTTGAAGAAATGGATGATTTATTGAGAGCAGGTTTTGTAGTTCCAGAAGAAATTATTCAAGATATAATTGATCAGTTTAAATCGGACCCTGAAAATTTTAATTTTTATTGTGATTGCCTTGATTACATTTTAAATTGTCAAACATTAACAAAAGATGCAGTCTCAAAAATTCTATCAATTGTAGAGAACGATCCAAGCCTTATACAAAATAATTCAGTAAATAATTTATTGATTCAAATAACAAATATCTCTTCGGATCCTGCAATGAATGTCATTCAATATATTATAGGATTGTCTAATAAAGAAAAAGTCAATAAAATACTTAAGGCAGACTTTCTTATATTATTTAAAAATATTGTCATAAAATTTGCCAATCATCCGAATTTGAAGTCCATTGAAAATGAACTAATCGAACATGTAAAAGAAACTCTTATTGAAAGTTGTTCAGAGCAAATGTTTTTGGAAACCAAATTATCATTTGAAGTTTTGAACATTTTAGATGCAACAACATTACACGAAGAAAATTTTTTAACAAAAATTTACAACGTACTCAAACCTTCACTTACTTTTTCACCTGAAGGTAATGATATAATTTTATCCACATATCCAATAACAAAGCAAAAAATAATTGTTTATGGATTGATTATTTGTGCTATAGATAAATTTCCAATAAGAATAAAAAATGATTATGGCTTAGACTTCGTTGAATTTCTTCTCTGTGACATACTTATTAAATCTGTTCAAAATAATATCAATAATAACTATTTTGATGAGCTCGAACTATTCAATTTTTTTACCGAACTACAAAATCTTAAATGTAGAGTGGATGAAAATCAAATTGTATTAATCTTGCAAGTATTGGTTGAGAGTGACAACTTGGAGAGATTTCAAGATCTCTCTGATATTTGTATACTTTTGTGTAATAAAAGTGCAGTTGATTTGTTTTTGGACAAACATTTCTATTTTGATGAAAAGATTTTTAAATTAAAGAGAAATTACATTAAAAAGAGGTTTATGTCATTTTTAACCTCGTATCAGTTGGACCTTGTAATTGAACTGCTCATTAACCACGAAATAAAAACTATCAAAAGTTTTACTATAGTTTGTAAAGAATTTGAAAAAGAAGAACAATTTATTAAATTGATTAAAATGATGTCAAAAAATTTGAGTTTAAAGCATCAAAGCAATTTTTTAATGGAAAATAGTCATTTAAATGAAATCCAAGCCTACAATGAAGCATTATCGAGGGAAGTAGTTAAAAATTTAATGATTGAAGAAGAAATAGATTTGAATAAATATTTAACTTTGAATCTGAAACTCGCTCTTTTGTTAAATATTGGATGGTCTTTTAAGACAGTTAAAAATATTATTCATATAATGAAAAATAACCTTTTTGAAAATAAAACTATCGTAAATCGAGCTTTAGATGTAATTTATGAATACAACCTTAAGGAATACGATTCAGATATGAATGGAAGATGTTTGTTTGAAATAATTAACGAAAATCCATGTAAAAGTTGGGAAACAATGATTCATAATGTTGCATTGTTTCGAACTTTTCCTGGTACTTACCAAAAACCAGTTAAAGAATTGATTGATGAAATTATCAATTTAAATGCAGATAAAAATATTGAATACTTGTTGAATTCAGTAAGATTAGAAAAAGATTTTGAAACTGTCATGAACTGTTATACGAAACAATCTTTGATACTGAGTTCAGAGGTTAAAGAAAATATATCAGATTGGAATTCAAAAGATTTTATAGAAAAATGGGCTGTAAAAGCAAAAATTGATATTAATCAAAACTTCGATCACAAAATTGAGTATCTTCATGAAACTGTTGCTGTAGTTATACAAGCAGTTAAAATTCATAACAAGTATCTACCGAGAGATATTCAAATTTTGTCTTTATTGTGTATGTTAAATACAAGTCCAGACAAAGGAAGACTTGCACAAATTAATACGGGTGAGGGAAAAACAACCATAGTAGCAATGTTAGCTGTTATAAAAGCACTTCAAGGGCATACGGTTGACATTGTCACAAGTTCAACTGAATTGGCAAAACCTCAGGCAAGTCAACAAAAGGAATTTTATTCTCTTTTTGGAATTTCTTGTTCACACAATGGTGAGGATACCGAAGAGATCAAAGAAAGATACAAATCACAAATTTTGTATGGCGCTGCTGACTGTTTTCAAGGTGATATTTTGCGAGATGAATACAGTAAATTGGGTACACGCAGTGGACGAAAATGTGATGTGGCAATCGTTGATGAAGTTGATAGTATGTTAATTGACGGTAAAAACCACATTGTAATGCTTTCATCGTTTATGCCAGCTATGAATTTCTTGGAAACTGTATTAAGTGCAATTTATATTCAAATAAGTTTGGTGGCCAGCAAAATTGAAGAGCGTAATGGAAAAACGTACTATATTGAACAAAATAATATTAACGATGATGGTAAAATAGTTAGTGACGAAAGACTCATTGAAATTTGTATATCAAAAGAGGAATTCATAAAAAAAACAACTGAAATACACATTCGAAAAGTCTTACGAGATGTTGAAGGATTAAAGATATTTGCAGAAAGTGAAAGAGAAATTCACGATAAATATGCAAAATTATCGATTCCAAAACATTTATATGAATTGGTAACAAATGTACAATTGACAAAATGGATTGATAGTGCTATTAGTGCCATGTTTAGGTTGGAATTGAATAAACATTATATTTTAACTGAAGATGGTAAAATTGCTCCAGTAGATGCCACTAACACCGGAATCATTCAACGAAATATGAATTGGAATAACGGTCTGCACCAATTTCTTCAAATAAAACATGGAGCAAAAATAACACCAGAAAATTTAACAACCAATTTTATCTCTAATGTTTCTTTCTTCCAAAGGTATGGACGTAATCTTTATGGACTTACTGGAACCTTAGGGAGTAAGGAATCAATTAATCTTTTGAATAAAACTTACAAAGTTGACAGCGTAATTATTCCACCTTTTAAATGTAAACAACATCAAGAACTTTCATCAATAATTGTCTCAAATGAAATTGAATGGTATGAGAGCATCGTTGAAAGTACCTTGCAGAAATTGCATCTTAAACGTGGGGTGTTAATAATTGCGCAGTACATCGATCAAACGAACAAAATTGAAAATCTTTTAAAAGAAAAATATGACTCTAAAAAAATAAAAGTGTATAAAACCCAAAAGGACTCAGATTCAGTTCATGCTGAATTGAAAGCAGGCGAAGTTATCATTGCAACCAATATAGCAGGTCGTGGAACTGACATCAAAACATCTGGAATTATTGAAGAAAATGGAGGTTTGCATGTTTGTGTTACATTTTTACCTGAAAATAAAAGAGTAGAAGAACAGAATGTAGGACGTACATCTCGGACAGGAAATAAAGGAACAAGTCAATTTATATTGTTAGAACCAAATTGCAAGACATTAAGTAAAATGAGATATTTAAGAGACGTTAAAGAAACAGAATTAATGTTCGAAGCTGAAAGTGAAATTAAACGAGTTTGTATGAAAGACCATATTTTTAATGAGTTTTGCAAATTTTTGAATGAAATAGACAAGAAAGACTTACGACCAGTAGAAGAGAGGTTTGCAATTTGGATGCAATTAAATGCTGATAAATTTGATACGGAAGATGAAGGAGTCATTATGGATATTTTTATAAAAACTTTTAGACAAAATGTTGAAAAAGAAAAAGGAACAAAAAATCTCGTGAAGAATATTTGTTTTCATATTTTTTCTGCTAATAAACTTATTAAGGAAGAGAGCTACGAAAAAGCTATTGAAGAATTAAATTATGCAATTGAAAAAGATCAAAATTTTGCAGAAATTGCATATTATAACAGGGCATTCTGTCGTGTTGCTAGATATGGTGGAGACACTTTTAAATCCTTTCTTAACATATTAACTGATGACAAAAGGACAAAAAAGTATGAACTTCAAATAGCTCAAAACGATTTTATTCACGCCAGAAAGTTGATTAACGAACGTATTTTGGAACTGAATATTATACAAAAAGCAAGTACTGAATCTAAATTGTCAGAGCAGGTAAAAAATAAAATGAATTTGTACAATAATCAATTAGATTCTATAAAAATGGCAATTGGAGCAGATCAAGATGAAATAAAGCAAGAACTTCAATATCTTGAAAAAAATCTAGAACAAATTGAAATATTAAAAAATGAAAATCAATTTAATAATGTCGTGGAATCAAATACAAAAATCCAAGATTATACAGACACGATTAATAAAATTAAAGGTCGTATAGATTATCTCAAAAAAGAGCAAAATGAAAAAGGATTAATAGCAAAAGCTGTTGATGGTATTTGTGATATTCGTATTGAATTTATCGAGCTCGAACAGAGTCTCCCACCAGATCAAGATGTTCAATACTATGAAGAAGAAATAAGAGAAGTAAAGGCAAATGGTATGATTGGTAATTTGAGTATTTGTGAGCTGAAACCAGTTCCTTGGAAAGAAGTTGGTTTAATGGCTTTTATCGGTTTGGTTCAAATTGCAGCTGGTGCTTTATTAACAGTATTTTGTCTTGGCCCTGGTGCTCAATTTGGAATATCGTTAATGTTAGAAGGCATTGGAGATTTGATAACTGCAGTTAAAGACGGTATTATGAATAAAAATATCGATTGGAAGAGTTGGGCTATACAGAAATCAATTAGTTTTATAGTTTCAATAGTTTTATGCGGATTAAGTGGTGTTAAAGACGCAGCTAAAACTACTCAGGCAGGATGTAAAGCAGTAACTTCTGGAACTATCACAACTGGTGTAATGAAAAGAGGTTACACACTTGCAGTTAAAAATATAGGAATGCAATTGGGTAAAGGAGTTGGCAGAGAACTTACTACTGCACTTGTTAATGCCGGTATAGAACAAACATTTATCATAAATATGCGAGATTATATATTGAAAGAAATACGTCCTAGTATAGAAAATGATCTAAAAAAAAATTCAACCGTTGTCCAACTTCTAGAATTTGATCTTCAAAATCGTAATCAGTTCTTCCAACATTTAATAGTTGAAGAAGGTTTAAAAATTTTGACTCCTAATAATGAAGAAATGAGCATTAAAAAAGTTTTAAAGACCTTGGCAACTCGAGTTGCTAATGTAAAAGTTAAACATTTAGCTAACTTTACTAAGCTCTGGAATGCCTCTTCAACGATTAAAGAATTGGTTTCATTTGTAGACACTTTCTTAAACAACTTGAACACATCAATAGAAAAGATTAAAGAAGATCAAATAAAGATTATTAAGAGATGTGAAGCCCAAAAGCGTGCAATTGAAATTTTTGGTCAATCAACTACGAAAAAAAACTATTCTACTTCAATAAGTTTAAAGAATTCTCAAACTTCAAGCAACGAAAACGACATTGATTTAACGAAAGTAAATCACCAACAAGAAATAGCTAAGGTGCAAGAAGGAATTGTTTCACATGATAAAATATGTGAAAATATATCAGAAAAAGTTACTTCAAGAATGTTGAGCATGATTCAACGTAATATTATAACTCCATTGACTGACGTAGCAGCTAGTTATGCGATGGATATAGTATTTGCAAGCTATGAAAAAACTATCAATCAAGAAACTCAACTTCATCGGGATGAACGTGTTTTGTCCATTATTCAGGAAGACGATGTTTCTAATCGAGTCCCAAATGATATAAAAGATCGTTTGAAAGATAGTTTGTTTATGATAATAGCTGAACAAGAGGCTGAAAATTTTATTACAGATTTAGATAATGGTGGTGAAGCTGGAACTTTACACATATATTATGCCAGCAAAGTCGAAAATAAAAAAATTATCATTTATAATGCAGATGGTTCAATTCAAAAAATTATTAACGAACATCTTCCTGGAAACCCTTTAAAGGTAGAATATCATCCAGGTACAAACGGTGAACCAAGTCATTATACTCTCCCTGGGAACAAAGAGCCAGAATTTCAATCAGGGGGTAATAATTGTTTTTTTGATGTTATTGCAGCTCAAACAGGAAAAGATCCAAATGAACTACGGTCTGAAACAATTGTTTGTATGAAGCAAAATATTGAAAATATAGCGATTTCAATGCCAGAAATTAATAGAGTACAAAATTTTAAATCCGAATGGTTAATGTTTGGAGGTCGTAAAAAAAATCAAAAATTATTTAAGAAAAATGGTACGTATAAATTAACTAAAAAGCAGATTTTAGTTATAAATAGAATACATAAAGATAAAGAGGAGAATTGCTCAATTACGGGAGTGACTATCATAATAGACGATAACACAACTGAAGTAATAATAGATGTAGAAATAACACCAGAGTTATTAGAAAATGTAAAAAAATCAGGTAATAGTTCGGGTGTTCCTAAGAATAAAGAAGCCAAAGAACATTTTAAAAATTCTAACAAGAATTTTGGACAACACAAACTTCACCTATCTCATATTATTGCAAGAATGTCGGGGGGCACATGTCATCCATATAATATTCTTCTGTTACCTTGGGATGTTAATCTTATATCAATGAAAAGTTTTGAAACACTTACTAACAATATTATAAAAGATAATAATGTGTCCATGCTTTTAACAGCAAAGTATCGCGTGGATGAAGGATCGCCTATTTACGTAGAATACACATTAACTCCCCAAAAGGATAATATTCAGCTTCCTTCAAAAACGTTTCTAATATATGACGTATATGATCATAATAATAATGAAGATCTTATGAAATGGAAACCCGGTTTTCTTAAATACAAAAATTATCTTGAAAAATTATTAAATGATAAAAAATAGATTGCAAAGCTCATACAACTTTTTTGAAAACGATAAAATATCAACATTGTTGTTTTATGCTCTATGTTTCGATGATATAGTAAATTCTTTGTTGGGGCAATTTATGATTTCATTTTCTTTTATAATCAATATATTATATTAATTTTTGAGTTTTGACTCACGGTAATTTGTTACAAATATCTTTTTCAATAGGAAAGCTGTTTCTAATGACTTTCACACAAAGATCATATTAAATTATTTATGCCATATAATACTAAAGCAATTATAACGTATCGCTAAGTCGTAATAGCAGAGATAATATTATGAAGGTTGTGTAATAAAATTATTTTGTTATAGATCATTACATTAAATAAATTTGATTTCTTTATAAATATACATTTATTATATATTTTTTTATTTGCCCTTTTTCTCTATGATTCAACATCACCTTCATGCCCAGATTCTGCACTACTCGAACTACTTGGCCAGTCAATTCCCTTTTCCCTTGATTCTTGTCGTTCTTTTTGAACTTTTTCAATATACTCACTCTGAACTCTCAAAATTGCTTCACGATTTTCACATCCAGCATACAAGTCCAAAAGTTCTTGATTTAGCTCAATAAAAGAATGGCCCCAACTAAATTTACTCAAATACCATCGAGCCTCTTCCTTCATTCCTGTGATATACATTGCAGCTGCAATTGCTTCAACACAACTCAATTGACAAGGTTTTCCATAATTAATTGGATTAGCTGCTACCAAATATGGAAGAAGACGTGGATGTGGTGATTTCATTCGTTCAAAAGGGGTTTCATCAATTTTGGCCCAAGAACAATCAACCACAGCCAATCCTTGAGATGCAATTATATCACAATCTTCTGGTGCTACTGACATCGTTCCTGATGGAGTGAGAACTAGACCCGGAAATCTGAAAAATATGTTAAATGTTTAATTGACTATTTTAGTTGATTTTTTTATAATTTTTACCTCTGTCCCAATTTTAAAGTTTTGATCAAATTGTGTCTTGCCAATTTCCTTCCAGAACATTTTTTGGGATCACAATGATTCAAATCCCACATGGCTACAGTAAATTTAGGTGCATGACCCACATCGAATTTTGAAGCACAATTAGATTTTTTTGTTGTTTCGTGTTCATCATCTGATGATCCAGATGAAGAATCTGTACAAGAACTGTCTGTACTTTCAGACCTATCATGAAGAGTTAATTCAGAAGCTTTGTTTGCAAGATCTCGATCTGGATCTGAACCACGATGGTTTTTTCTATTTCTATGATGCTGTTTAAATTTCTTTGTATTTTTTGAACGTGATTTGTGCATTTTTTTCTGAATTATTTATTTCACTTATAATTTTAATCAGTCATATGTAAACACTATTCAACGTATGATGTGTATGTGAAAAATAATGGTACGGTAAGTATTTGATTTTCACTGTACATGGAAATATTTGTGAAATAAGATTATTTATTGAATGTTTTTACACTAGATTTTAAGATTTTCTTACAAATATTTATAGTAGAATGAAAGTTTTTTTGAATGAAATGTTTTTTGTTTATCAAATCATATGGTAATTTCCCCTCCAAGCATATGTTTACGGTACTGTCGTAAATTTAATGGTACGAGAATTGTTGAATAAAACAAAATAAGTCATTCCGAGCAAATTTGTGTTTTTGTTTGAGTCTAATAAATATTTATAAATAAAAATAATTAAAAATATTTATACGAAATAAAAGAAAAGCCATTTCAATTTTCTTCGGATTTCTTGCAAAAAAAATTAAACTGTTTAAAAATTTTTGATTTTTAATTTTGACGCCGGTTTCCTTTAAAATTTCAATAAATAGTTCACAGAAATCCTTAATTTATCCTTTCCAATGGCCGATGAAAATGATAATTCTTGTGATAAATATGATGAAGTCAAACCAGGTAACTTAAATTCAATATAAATTTTATTGTGTTAAGGTTTCATTCCCATTTTGCTTTAGATAAAATGTTTACATTGAAGAAATGGAATTCTGTTGCGATGTGGAGCTGGGATGTAGAGTGTGACACTTGTGCTATATGCCGAGTTCAAGTCATGGGTAAGTTAAAAATAAGGAAATATGATTTTGTTGAATTCATATTTTTCGTTATAATTGTGTGTAGTGGACCTCTGACTTTGTTGACTTGTGTGTTGAAAATTGAAAGTTGGACTCAATTCACCGATACAGTTCTTTTGAAAATATTTAAATGATATGGATCTTACCTTTTTACATTTTTTTTTTATTATTTTGGTGCTCCTTTCGAATTGTTTAATTGGAAACTTTTATCACATTCGGCGTAATTATGAAATTTCACACATGAACTAACTATAATATCTGAATAAATTACCATCACGAATAATTCCAGTTTTCTACTCGATTAAATATTAATCGTGAGACTAAAATTCTTTTTAATATTAATTTGATGATCAATCGACAATTAATTTAGTCCATCAATGACTTTAATTCAAGAAAGAGGTGTTTTTGGTTCAATTTAAGTAGATAAAAATGAAAATAATTGTTTCAATTTCTATTTTGATATTGGTTCTTTTATTTGATTATACCAATAGTTTTGAAATCATGCGTCGAATAAACAATGGCCAGAAAGCCAAAACTGGAATGTTTCCTTACATGGTTGGAATTACCCGAACTCTCAGAAGACATCATTGTGGAGGTGCAATTTTAACAGATCGATGGGTAATATCAGCACGGCATTGCTTTGGAAACAAGGATAAAAAGTTTTTCATAACAATTGGATCAGTTGAACAAGTAATAAAAACGATGAAATCATGGCAAAAAATTGCGATAAGAGAAATTTTGTTTTATGAAGGTGATGAAACGTCGACTAAGCTACATGATATTGCATTGCTTAAAACTCAAAAGCGAATTCCAATTGATGGAAAATTAGTGTCACCAGTTGAATTGCCATACAGAGATAAATTTTATGGTGGAACTGTTGCAAGACTTTCTGCATTTGGTACAAAGATTAATCCAGTGAACGAAACAAGTACAATTCAAACAAACACTCTTGAATTTATGGATGCTCGGGTTATGCATAATATAGAGTCACGTTGTGAAGGACTTCAACAGTGGTTATGCGTTAAAGGGATAAGTGAAACCGCAACAACATGTGTTGGAGACTCAGGATCACCACTAGTGTTGAGAGGAACAAACATGATAATTGGGGTTGTTAAAGGTGGATTTGGTGGTTGTGGAGAACCAAATAAAACATCAACTTTTTCTAGAATCACATTTTATGCAGATTGGATCGAGGAGCAAACAGGTCTAAAGTTCAAAGACAAGGAAGAAGGGAATCAAAGAAAAATATTTGCTGAAGATTTCTCTAAGTCTTTCTCGTTCTAAAAATTATTACTTTAACAACAATTTTATTTTTTTTAATAAGTATCTATTTTCTACTATTTAACTTTTTTTCTGCTATAAATTAAATCCTTAAACTAAAACAGATTAATGTAAAATATTTAAAATTAGCCTTGAATTCTATGTACAAAATTGGTCAAATTAGTGTTTTATTAAAAATTTAGATTTTTTTTCGAAAAAGTTGATGAGATTCATTGTTTAAATTTAAACTTCTTATTATATCTTTTCCAAAATAATTAAGAAAGTCTTTAGAAGTGTCTTGTATTCGTAAATGTTTGATTGTATCACACAATTTTGACTAATTTATATTTTTACGTTTAAAATTACATTTAAAATATTGTTTTTTTTTTGTATTCATTTTAAAATGAAAAAATTCCTGTTTTATTTTTTTAACACTCAGCTTTTTTTAGTATTTTCATCTGAATGTATTTTTTTTTTCATTTGATAAAATTTATTTCATTCATAAATTCGTGTTTTTTTTTTCAAATTTCTAAGATATTCTAATATTTTTTTTTGAATTGATTTTCTTTTTTAAATTTTAAAACTTAAAATGGATTATAACATAAAAATATATATAAAAATAATTACACTTAAATTACATGTTGAAGGACAAAGGTTTAATGTTTGCCATTGAACTCATACGACGAACGCGTCCCATCATTTTCCGTTCAATGTCTTCCAAGGATTGACCCTGTGTTTCAGGCACATAAAATATTACGAAGAAGAGTGAAACAACGCAAAAGGAGCCAAATAACCAGAAAGCGCCATGAGAGCCAATTGTAGCTGTAAAGAAGATAGAACGAAATGTTTCAATATTCATAAATAAAGGCAAAAATTTGTATTTGATACTTACCGACCATGTCTACAAAAGTTTTTGTGACAACAAATGTACATAACCAGTTAAATCCTGTAGCAACTGAAGCTGCAGATCCTCTGATTCGTGCTGAAATTTAAACAAAATTAAAATTAACGTTATTTTTTTAGTAAAAGTTATTTAAATAATTACCTGGTAAAATTTCTCCCATCATCAACCATGGAATTGGTCCAAATCCTAAACTAAATCCAACAACAAAAATCACAAATGAAGCGAGGGGTAACCAACCAATGTTTTCAACATTGTGTCCACTCGATTTGAGATAAAAGAAGGCACCAAGTGTTGCTAAAGTGATTATCATTGCAGCATCCGAAATATACAACAAAACTTTGCGTCCCAAACGATCAATTAGTACAGTAGCAATGAAAACAGCAATGAAATTCACAACACCCACAATAATTGTGCAAAGACTCTCATCGATTGTTGAGCCAGCACTTTTGAAAATTGACGTAGTATAGAAAATGACTGCGTTAATACCTGACATTTGTTGGAAAAACATGAGACCGAGTGAGATTGACAAGGGTTTCAGATTTTGTTTTTTGAGTAGCTCAAAAATTTGTGATCCCGATGCGGATTTTTCAGCTTCTGCATGTGATTTCATCACACCTATATAATACAAAAGAGATTTAAGAACAATCTTTGAATAATATCAAAATAATTTTGTACCTTTGAGCTCTGGTTCAACATTTGCCTGTTTGCCTCTCAACCATTGTAGAGCTTTTCTAGCTTGTGGTTCCTTTCCTTTTGAAACATACCATCTAGGAGTCTCAGGAATAATAAACATCAGAATTAAGAATGGGATTGGCAATGCTGCACCCAAAAACGCCAATTCACTCCAAATCATATATTTTCCAGCGACAAAACAAATCAAAATCCCAATATTACCAAAGGCAGTCGGAAGTAATCCAAGTGTACCTCTAACTTCAGGTTGTAATGTTTCACCCAAATAGACAGGTAATGACAATGAAGCAATACCAACACAAAAACCACTTAATGCACGACCAGCCAATACCATTCCAACATCAACAGCACATGCAATCAATAATCCAGACACAATGAACGGAATCGACGTTGCCAAAATTGTATTTCTTCTACCCAGATATTCGATAAGTGGACCACCACAAATTCCTCCTGCTAGACCAGCTAACGGCATTAAACCACCAATCCATGATTTAGCTTGTTCAGTTACTTCAAATGAGGTTATATTGCGGTCTGTCATTGAGACAAGAGCGGGTGAGGTGTAAGCAGATGCAAATCCAACTACCATAGAACCTAAAGAAACAGCAATTGCAGCCACAATCTGTTAAATAAAATCATAACAAAAAAATGAGTTTGATTACACAGAATTATGAGTTTTTCATTAAATTTAAGACCTGAGAACATGTTTTTACGCCTTCAGATTCTTCAGCTGGTAATGTAAAAGACACGTGAGTGTCTGCACGTAGCAATAATCGTACCATATTTTATACAGTTTTTTAGTTTTTTTTTTTTGATTTCAAACTAACACTTGACTTTTCAAATCATCATAGTTTTAAAACAATTAAATGATTCCATTGTCTTATTACTTAAATTTTATCTATTTGATTTTACAAAACAAAATAATCCATATGATTTACATTGAATTAATGGAGACGTCTTGCTTCTTGTAATTTTTTTTTGTAATGTCTCAAGTTAACCATTAGAAATCAAATTTGTTTCTACCGAAATACAAACAAAGAGAGAAATTGTTAATTACTGATGTCACATTATGTCCTTGGTATTGAAAAAAAACAACAAACAGAAGACTTAAAATATTCTCTTTTCTTTATATCGTTATTATCACTCAATTTAACAATTGTCTGATTATACAACATATAAAAACAGGAATCAGGCACGTTTTGCTAGTTTTGTGTTTATTGTGATCGTATCATATTGAAAATGAGATGATAGGTGTGTCGCAAAAATTAAAGTGAAAATCGATCAAATTCCAATTAAATTTATTTTTCACAATTGTCAACTAAAATTCTTCAATTATGTGAATAATTTTTCTTTTACTTTTAAGTGGTTTAGAATTACAAAAATTCTATTTTTATTTTTAGCCTATTAAACGTTCTTATTTATTTAAATTTTTAAAAATTGTGTCAACCTTATCTTCTACAAAAAAAAAATAATAGTTTGCGTTATGTTTTAAGTTGTTTCAATTAAATTAACATACATTTTAATTTAAAATCTCAGTAACGTTACAATCATAATTGCATTGAAGTGTTCAAATAAGGTCAAAGAAAATTTTGTTTGTAAATTCACAAGTACAAAAATTATGATTTATTTTATAATTTGGTTTGTAAGTAATTTATCGACGCATAGACGTAATTTCTGTATTAAAATAATATTCAGTGAATTTCGATAGAACTCAGTTTATTAAAGATACTACAAACTTCTTCTAGTTTTCTAGTTTTTTACTTGGTAGTACCGAATATAAAAAAACTAACGGATTAAAATTAGATTCAAGTTAAAAAATACATTAAATTTTAATTTACTTTCAGGTTACTGTAAAATAGAATACGCATTTTTTTTTTTTGCAATTTACACAGATTTAAGTTTATCATCGAGTGTTAAATTAGTTCAATTTACGTATTTACGAATTGACTTCAACTGGTGTAGTCTGGTCAATGAACCAAAGTTTTATATTTATCGTTTTTCTGTGAGTTTTTCAGAAAAAAATAAATTTTCAAACAATTTTTTACATTAGGCCAAATTTGTCAAAATTCTCCAAGGTTTGAACCAGACATTTAAAAAATTAATAATTTAAAATGTTTTATTCGGGGAAATATTTTTTTTTTTAAATTATGAATTATTTACGTATACAAGCAACCATCTAATCAAACCCCCATAATTTTATAGATTACACTTTCATTGTTTTGATAACTTTAACGGTCTTATTTTCAAATAAATCACGTTTTTTAAATTTTACTATTTCTAAAGTTATGTGAAGCAAATATTTGATTCAATCTTAGTAATTTCACTATTTTTATTTAAAATCAATTTAATTTTGATTAAAATTGGCATGTGCTTCTCGATATCAAATATTTTAATCATAGTGATATCCATATATAAATCAATTTGAATCAAATTTGTTCTGCAAAACCTTAATTGATTATTAATTATATGTGAAAACGGTTAATCGTCACATTTTTAATATTTATAACATTCAATTATTATTTTAACAGAATCGAAAAACTCTCAATTTTTCAGTTTTATTTCTTTTATTCAAACAAAGTATTTTATGGCACTTTGATTGAATTAAAGTAAGAGTTATCTTTATTTTTTTGAGCACTTTATAATTTTTGAGAGGTTAACTGAATCCGATGCGATGTTAAGACAAACGTAAACTAAAGTGAAAAATTGCAGATTATTTGTTTTTATAATGTTTTTTTTTTATTATTTAAATGAATGTAACTCTTATTTTTGTCTCAATTTACATATATTCTAAATATAAGTGAGAAATATTGTTTCATTCAAATTAATGACTTTTGATGTAATCTTCGTAGTATTTTAAAATGTAATTTACCTATAACATAGTATTCAATACTGATAAAACTTATGTAGAAATTTATTGAAACATTAAATTATACCAAAAGGGGTTAAACACATTTAACATATATGGTTTTTGAGCAAAAAGCTCTTGAGTATGCGATTTCTGTTAAAAGGAGAATTTTTACTTCAACTCAAATTGAGCGAGGTCAATTATAATCGTACTGGTCAAGAAAATGGCTTGTGGCGGTTAATGGGATAGCATTTTCATAGCATAACATATATAACAATAATTTGATTGAATTAAAAAAGGTGTGGGTTTCTATTATTGTAAAATGAAAGTTGCTTGTTATCGAAACCATTTATTTTAACTCTTACTACTGGCAAAAAATTCCATGTTTATGCAAAATCGGTGTTGATCATACCAAAGAGTTAATATATTGCTATTATTAACATAGGTTGTTAATCGAATTGGAAAGTTCTATTTTTAAAATGAGAATTCTACCCTTATAAAGTAGATATTATATCAATTTAATTCACGATTCCCATTTTCAACTAAAATTTAAAGCGAGGTCGATAATAAATAATTCATTTTCTAATTTTAATTCTTACAAAAATTTACAAACCTCACTTAAATATGGTTGTATGTAATCTCTCATTGTTGTTTCATAACTATATATTGAATTTTTGATAAATTTCTTTCTTTCTTTGCTTGACATTTCAATATAAATTTCCAACAATTTTTTTTTCTTTATAAAATATTAGCATTTGTCGATTTTGCTTTGAATTTGTAAAATTTCAAATCTTTATCTCGAATATATTTCAATCGACCCGTTTTAAAGAACTACTTTAATGGTACTTTGTAGGAATCTACTTTATTCGCAAAATTGCAAAGAATAAGAAATCGCCTGATTGTCTAGAAGTTATTTCTTAATCAGGCACGTTCACAAGTTTTTTAAGTGTGTAAAGCATTTTTATTTATTTATTTTTTTATACAGTTCAAAACTTTTAAGTGGGTTAACTTGAGACAAAATAAATTTTGTACTGAAATTTTCATTCAACATTTTTTCGAACGTTCCTAGTTCTCGTGATCATTGTAACTCTAATTTTCATTTTAATTCAAGTTCATAGCAAAGACCTCATTTCAAAGTTAATAAAAATCTTCATCAAAGCAACATTAAATTTTGATCGTTTTGTTTACTACTAACTGCAAACACTTTTTGATTAAACATTGATTAATTGTCTACGTCATAAAATATTTAATAATCGATAATAATTGATTTTTGTCAAAGGTTATTTTCATCTGGTTAAAGGCGCTTTGTTTAAAAAGCATAATTTAATATTACACATGTCATTAACTGATAAGACAAAATAAGGTTATTTGTTTGTGTCTTGACATGATCACAGCACATGTGAAACATTTTGTTGTAATGTAGCTGTTTAATCTTTTGTTCTCAGATTTTTTTTTTTAATTTTTTAATCAAATTGACTTACCTGACTATAAATATAAATTGGATTTGTTGTTGGTCGATAAATTTCTAATTTATTGCTGCCATCAACAGTAATTTGTCGAACCAAAGGTCTCATTTGGTGTCTTTCTTCCTTGTCATTTAAGTCATCCATTTCGAAAAATCTTATACTTCGTTTGGACTCAACACTGATATGTTTTTGTTGTTGAAATTCTCTTCTAGCTTGAGCTAAATCTTCGTCGTCACTTGAGGTATCTAAATCCTAATTCAATTGAATAAAGTTAAAATATTTTTGTAGAAATATTTTTATGTTATGCGTCATACTTTTAAATCAACTACAAATGGCTTTGTTGGATCTGGGTCAACTTTCAGTAAATTAGAACTTTCGGCAAAATCATCCTCAGAACTGGTTGACTCTTCTTTTTCAACGTCAAAACGAATATGTCGATTATCTAAACTTTTGTGTTTGCGAGCTTGGAAATCTTTGCGAGTATTTTGAAATTCGTCGTCTGAAGAAGAATCACGACGAAGCAGTTGTTGTAATTGCTTTGCTGATCTTGGATCTAATGACACGTGTTTTTTTCCTTGAAATTGTCGACGAGCATCAGTATTGATCAAATGATGAATGTCCTGTTATAATAAAAAATTATTTAAATAATATCATAATAAAGAAGTATGAAAATTTTGCTTACATTCAACAAAAGTCGTTTTGCCGAACTTTGGCTCTTAAATTTCTGAAAGTGAGCTCTTTGTGCTTGAAAATCTTGTAGAGTGTCTTGTTCTTCGTCACCAAAATTATCTTCGAATGAAACTCGTGAATCTTTTAATGCTTGTGCTGTAGGTTTTTTCACTGAGGGCGGTGTTGGCAATTCAACACTGAACGGATTCTCTAGTTCGGGACGTTTTTTCGAGGGTGACACAAGTGGCTGTGAATTATCAAGACTGATCAAGTTATCGGCGTTTGTGTCAAGAACAATAGTTTCCAAAGCACCAGTGGTTCCACTAGGCTGTGATGCTGATGTGCCTGCCTGTGTATTTCGTGTTGGACTACGTGAATATTGAGCTGGACCTCGGAGATCTGTTGGGGGGAATACACGTTGGTATCCTTGTTGCAAAGGATCATCCTGTTCAACGACAAAGAAAAAAAAAATAATTTTATAGAAATAAAAATCCAATTAAAAATTATACCACTTAAGTCTGTAAAATTAAATTTAATAATAATGGGACTAAGAGATAATCCGAACTGAACAAAATCTTCAAATAAAATAAATCACATTACAGAATCAAATGTGAAATTAATATGCATAAAAATGAAGAATCTGATTCGTAAACAAGAAAACAACCTGGTTTTGTATAGATAATGTGTATTTAGATTCGAAGAGAACAAAATAAGTAGAAGCATCTTGAATGATAATTACTTTATTCCAATATTTACTCTCTTCATATTTTTGTTATTAATAATTGAGTGTGATTGTCTTTTTTTAATTAAATGAAGGGCTAAAAATATTTTCACATTGACAAATCATGATTCAACTTTGGATTTTGAACTCAGTATTTAAAAAAAATACCAATGCTAATATTCTAGTTAACCCTTACAATTTTTCAACCGTGAAACTGTTTCAATTTAAGTAAGCTTAACTGCTTAAATCTGCTCTGAATTAAACCATGTAAGAGAAAAAGTAAGGTCAAGGGTAATTGACTGTTTTTAACGGCTACTTTCATCAAAATTAATGAGGACGCATAAAGAAATATTTGAATTTTTATTTTAAAAGTGTTATTGTTTTGTGTAGAATCTAGTTAAAATGAAATCAAGGAATTTTTCTACAAATTTTTGCTTCTTCATCGTAAAGAGAAAGAGAAGATGATGCTAATGAATCTCACTTAATTCCTTATCAGTAGTCTACTTTTTTATTTGTTGTTGTTGTTGATTTTTAGGTTTATACACAGTTGATTACTATTATTATTAGTTTATTATTGTTAGCTTAAAATATAATCTCTAATAATAATATTAAAATAACATACGGAAGATCATCCGAAAAACGTGTGATTTTCTGTAATTTATTACATTATAATTGCACATGACTTTAGATGATAATTTAAAGGACAAATATGAGACTGATTTTTTCTTTTTAAAATTGAATGTTGTTTGTCTTTCAGTGCATTTTGTAAAAATAAGTTACTATGGGCTATAGATGGTTTTGACCGCCGTTACTTTAGGGCTTAGTATACGTTCTTTTTTGCTTCACATGCCCTTTTTACGAAAAAGTTTGATTGATGAATATAAGTGGGTATATCCACCTCAGCCTCTTTTATTTTGGGCTTTTTGTGGGTTGACGAAAAAGTTAAATTTCTAAAGTATTTCCAAATTGGTTCCAAACTCATTTTTACTTCTAAGAAATTAACTATTTATAATTTTTGATCTTAATTTGAAATCACAATTTAAACCGGTCCTTAAGAATGAAATTTTTTTCTAGATCCATGTCCAATTCTCACCTACAAAGTGATGATCACAGATCGAAATATTTCCAATAATTTTTCTTTCATTTTTGTTATTACATAGATGAAATTTTAATTTTTATCAGAATTTCACATCTCTCAAGTCTCACTAATTTTTTTATCTTTAGATTCTTTTTCATTTTTATAAGTCTATTTTTAGTATCAGTTTTGTCCTTATCCATTAGACATTAGTTAAAATGTGTAATAAGACATAAAATTATAATTGGAGTCAAACAGTGTGAAAATTATGACGCACATATCACACATGTTTTAGATTGTAACTTAAAAAATTACATCTTCTTTTGTCCTTTGGATGAGATGCCCTGCACAAAATTATTATTCATTGATATTTTAAATTGCTTGCGTTGAACAAATCTATTTTTGATAATTTGATTATTTATTTACATTAAAACGATGAGTTCATTTCATAATTTTTTAAATTTATTTTCTTTCTTTTATTCAACACTTATATTAATGAAAAAACATAAATTAAATATTAATCACACTGTGTGTTGAACATATAATCAGCTGTTTTATCATTATCAACAATGTAATACAAGAATGCGAGTAAGTTTTTTGTTGCAAGCAAAGCAAATAAGGAACTAAACATGAAAAATGAACTCAAATTGTTGCAAGGAAACATTTTTTAATCG
Organism: Culicoides sonorensis; assembly: GCA_900002565.1. Classification (NCBI taxonomy): domain Eukaryota; kingdom Metazoa; phylum Arthropoda; class Insecta; order Diptera; family Ceratopogonidae; genus Culicoides; species Culicoides sonorensis. Next base: position 56,811 of record LN483482.1, on the reverse strand, counting down.
TACAATTAAAGTATTATATAAACTTAGTCACGTACAGACATTACACAAAAACCGGTATTTTGCAGAGAAAGCACGCGCATTGAGCAATTTTAAATTCTAGAAGAAAAAGAGATATCTAGAAAATAACAAAAATTTTCCGTTAAAATATTAAATTTTCAAATCAAATTCTATCAATGTATTCAAACTCTTATAAATTATAATTTATGAATCTAATTTAACATGCTTCTACTTTGAACTAATTAAAAAAAAAATGATAAAACAAAAATATACAAACCGTTTTTTTGGGATCCAGTACACCATTTTTTTTAGTACCATTTTCAATGGCGGTATTATTTTTGCTTACAATTTTTCCATTTTTGTCATTGCTTCCATTTAATATTGAAGTTAGTGAAGAACGTCTTGTGCCGGCAACTGGCGGATATGCCGTGTAATCCACTGGTCGTCTCCTCATATTAAATCAATTTTTTACCTTACCTTTTTAGGAATTTGTCTTTTTTGATTAATTTCAACTGTTGCAAGGGATTTGATATTTCTATTTTATTCGACTATAAGATGCTTTGTTAGTTAAAAGTTCACACAAATCTTTTGTTAGTTAATACAATGATTATTTTTTCTCCTGATGATGATTTTGTGTTTTTTTTTATCAGATTTGGTGAATCATGCATTTTGGGGTACCATGAAAAAGAAAATTTTTATAATTATTTAATTGTCATAAATTTATTTTATATGAAAATGTGTTGCCAATAATTCAAATTTATTGAAAACAGTCGAATAAATTCTAAACTATTAGCAAACAACCATTCAATTAATAGTAAAAACATAATTTTAATCATTGCTGTAAATGACTAGTCGTCATCATACTGCTCTATGAGTTTAAATGAAAAATTGATTAATAATCATTATTATAATTATGATAATAAAAATTGCCTATATCTATGACAAATAGAGCATGCACTTTGTTTGACCATGACATTGAAAAGTGTTTGCGGAGAATGTTGATAAAAACATTTCTTGAATTTTTATCGCAATGAAAGTATAACAGAGAGGGGATGTAAAACGCAATATTACACGACTTGTCTCTCTCTCTGCATTGTGTAATGTAAATTTCCTCTCTTCATTGAAAATATCCGGGGTTACAAAGCTAAATTATAATTTTTGAAATGCAAAAAGTGAAACAATTTTCATGTTTTTAAATGTAAAAAAGTCAATCTAAAGCAGCTTAACACAGGACATGAAATCCTTTTTTATGGTTTCAATATGTGGAATGAATAGCGGTAAAATACTATAAATCATCTAATAGTCTGATGAAATGTTGTTCTATTTTTTAACCATCTCATTAAATTAACTAATTTGCATTATAGCAATTTTATTAATGCTAATATTTTTAAAAGTGTTTACTTCCGGTGAATTGATCTCTTTTCAAATATGAAGGACAAAAAGTGATACATTAAATTTAAATATTTGTCTAAAAAACAGGTAACAATTCCCGTTCCTTAGATGTCAATTTTTGGGTATGTTTTGAGGAGGTGGAGTCGAGCCCACTCAAAAAAAGTTAATGACACTTTTCAAATAATACCCGAATCCAGTTATGAATCATAAAATATCATGAAATAAAAAATGTTGTTTTTTTCAATTTCAACAATAACATCAACAAACTTCGTCAATATAAATAAAAAAGGGGTGTGAGACCTGTAATTAACATGGGTTGCTATTAAAATATTCATGAATGAATTTGAAATGAGCGTGAGTTAATTTTGTCTGATATTGGGTTGAATATAAAGGTCATGAAATATCGATTGAATTTAGTCTCAAACTGTTCTATTCATCAATGAAACATATTTGAATTTTTCTTTTGATTTTTTTTACATGACATTAATGTAATATTACACTCTTGTTATAACAATGTCACTTCTACAAAAAAAAAAATTATGACTCACCTGATAATTTAATTTAAAAAAAAGTACTATGACGTGAATTATTTCAAATAATATGCCGACAAATGACTAAAAGGCATTAACACTTTGATCTTTATTTACAACCGTATGATAAATGATAAGTGTTATGAAATTCTATCGATAATCGCGAAATTACATAGATTTTTTGCAATTAAACGCGATAATTCATATGGAAAATGTAAAACACCTGACTCTTATAAAAATTTTAAAAATAAAATAAAATCGCGTGTATAAGTATTTTTTTTTTTAATTTATTACTGTATCAGAACTCGAACAATAAACAACTGTTTTTACTTTCATGTCATATACAAGAGACGAGCCTCCAAGTTGTAACTTGTTTATCAAGTATATGCATTGATATATGTATAATTATTTTACCAACACAAAAACAAGCATTGTATTATGACGAAGAATGTTTCAGTGAAATACATGTTTGTAGGATATGTAGATGAAATTCAGTGGAAATAAAATTATTTGCGTACTTTGTGTTTAAACCTGTAGCACAATTAAAGTTATATTGGATAGAGTTCTTAAAAAAACTGTTGAATAGTAAAAATTGTTCAATATTATAAGATAATTGAATGAATTTTTAGATGAATACAATTAAAAGTATTTCATTAAAGGTCATTCACAAGGAAACAAACTTAGAAACATGAGCAATTCAAGGTCAAATGAAAGGCAATATCTTTTAGAAACAAAATCAAAGTAGTTTTTCATGTCTATTTTTTTTATTGGTCTGTCAAGAATTTGGATATTTAAAAATTGATTTTAAAATTCTCAAATTTTTCTCTGCCTTGGATTAATTTTAAAGTTCTATCAGAACAAGCGACAGAACAAGGACGGAATTTTTAAATTTAACCAAAACCATTTCGAAAAAAAAATAATAAACACGTTTTTAAATGTAAAGATTGATTAAATTCATATGAGGACTTTTATAAAGATCTTATAACTTTTCGAACAAAATGTTCCGTATAAAAATGGTCACAAAAAATGTGTTAAATCAAAATGTCTATGCAAGTAGATAGTGAATTTCAGTGTATTTCACACGTTTTTATACATTCATAAGAAATTTAACACATTCACAATTCTAACAGATCATCAATCATTTACTTCAAAATTTTTGAGAAAACGTTCACAAATAATTCAAAGAAGAAAATTAAAAAAATAATGATACAAACGTCATTCAAAAGAATTCACTTATAAAAATTATTTGAATAATTTACCTGATCATTCGTTATTGTCCTTTTCAATTTATCAACAATCCTTCCCATTGCCCCTGAACTATTCGATCTTGGTCGTTGACTCATTTTGAAAAAAAAACTTTTCTTTTTTATTCAAAACCAATAATTTCTCCAATTTTATTACGAAATCATAAATAACTATTGAGTAAGATTCCGTTAAAGTAATTAAAAAATGTTAAATATTTCACTCTTCAAGGTTATTTTTTGCGATAACTCTTGTACTGATTTTTTTTTTTATTTTTATATAACAAAAAACTTGTTCGTACTTTGCACTTGACTTGTTTCTCTTTTTTTATTTTAAAATAATAATTTATTTATTTTTTATTCTTTTATGACAATGATAAAATTTATTTTAATATTTTTAATTCTCTTGAACTTCTTGTCTTCTCATTCCGTGTGTTTATGTGTGTGTTTGGATGTTAGACAACTTTTATTGAACCAAAATTATACAATTGGTCTCAATTTGTTTATAAATAAAATGTTTTTTTTTTATTTAATTGATCTTGATTTGTTTGATCACACACTTTTCGATCAACTTGATTAGTTTTTCATTGAATATTTTGCTGTTTATTGTTGTTAAAACATTTATTTGTAAATGATATAACTGGCAATTTACTTATTTTGATTGTTGTTGTTTCTGTTGCAAATAAGACTGTAAATATATTTAAAAAAAAGAATAAAAAAATATTAGAGTGCTAAAAATATTGAAAAAAAATCTTTTAGCATCCAAGAGTGAACAAAAGTAATTGACAATTAATTTCAATTTAGACTGATAATTAGTTTAATTAATATCTCGTGTTTCGTGATTTTATATAGAATTCAATTAGATTTACTTAGATAGTTTTTTAAAGTTAATTGATAAAAATTTCATGTTTTCAAAAAACATGTATATTGAAAATGAAATGGATAGGTGTCATGATCATTTGTTGCTGCCAAGATCACAGTCGACACTTTTGATTCGCTTGAATTATTTTTCAGATGAGCTGATAGATATTTTTTAAGATATTTTTAATTAAAATGATTAAAAAATGTGTTCAAACTCTTCTTTGGCTCGACTTATGGCTTTCACTCTACTCAGTTAGAAATTAGTTTGTTTTAGACGCATAGGTAAACTCGTTTTTTTTTTGATCCTAGTAAGCAAATTGAATTTGGAATTCTAATTTAGATGTTCATTGGATTGCATTTTGAAAAAAAATGCTGACACATTTTCTTATCTTGGTGAAGGAAATCATTATTAGGGAGCGCATGCACTTGAAATTTTTCCTCACTAGGCTTAAATACCATTCTGTAAGAATTAAATTCTTAGTGTGCATAAAAGAACCCATAGAGTCCGTGGTGGAGCCTTTTTCCTAAAATACATCATCGACCCCATTTTTAAACGATTTTTCATTAGTGATTTGTTACAAAGAGCATTTGTTAATTTTTTAACATTTAAATTTAATCACCAAAACACGCCGCACTTTATTTTTTCTTAATAATTGATATTTTTTTTTTCATTGACATTCAAAAATAATACGACATTGTTTAAAATTATTTGGATAGCGTGCCAAGGAGTATAATTTAATTTTTTAAATTACTGTGTAAAAGTCTTTCTAAAATTAAATCAACATTTACAATACTTGAATTTAAACAGACACTTTTCAATATCATAATGACGACTTGTCAAATGCTCAGACAACTGTATTTACTTTGTTATCATTTTATATATAAATAAAATTCAATTTATTAAAAAGATTGCTATTGGTGATTCAATGTCTCAACTCTTAGATTTCTTGTTATAATTAACCTTCTAATATACATTTTCTTTCATTATGTTATTTTAAAGATATTTTAAAACGATTTATTTTCATTGTAGTCGAACAGTGACGACAAAATTTTATTTATAATTATTTCTTTTATTTACATACAAAATTTTACAATGCCTCTCTCTCTTGTAAATTTTATGTTATGTAAGATATTTTCATTCACTTTTATCTTGACCTAAAATGTATCCTTGAATGATTTATTATTTTTTTGAAAATTATGTAAATAAATATTTTTCTTGGTCGCTAATCTTCGACTTTTAAATGAATTAATAAAAAAAAAAAAAAGTTTACTATGCAAATATTTTGACACCGTTAATTTTTATCTATTAATTTTCGTTTACTGCACAATTCTTTATTATTTTTTTTTTAATTTAAACGTAAAAAAGTTGTTTATGTATTTGTTATTGACTTGTTGTTCTAAGAATTCATTTTGTCACATTTTTTGTTATCTTTAAAAGTTTTACGATCAATAACAACCTTTTTTTATTTAGTACATTTAAAAACTAAAATTTGATCAAAATTTTTCTTACTTTTTAATTATTTTTTCAATATAAATACAAATATTTATATTTCAATAGAAGTTATTATTTATTTTTTTTTTGGGTTATCAAACCGTACCAAAAAAACGTTAGTGATCTGTCGGCATAAAGCAGAAGACTGAAAACTATATAACGTGTAAGGCTTCTTTTATAAAATTATTTTACGATACATATGCGATATATAAAAATAAAATGTGTGTATTTGAAGGTTTGTGTAGCAGTTGCTTTATTTAATGTTTAATTTTATCGAAAGCGCTTTTGTGTTAGTAGACGTGATATATTTAATAACGTGATATGTATAACGTAACTAAAATTACATATACATATGAATCTTAACCGGCAAATTAATTCGATTTTTAATTCATAAATGTTACTAGTGTACTGCATGTTGTTAAAATGTTTTGGAAATTTCTCGAAAGTTAAATTAAATTAAGGTGAATACACTTAAAAAAAATCGATTTTGTGGATTGTCCGACGATTTTCAAACAATTATAGTTATATAAACTCTTTTTGTGCTGTCTGGCTGATGCGAAAATATTTATTCAATTTAAAATAAAATTTTGTTTCAGCAAATATGCTTATTAATTTTGATTATGACAAGGAAAATTCACCAAACTGCACATTTTGTCCACCATTTTTTTCATATTTATTGACATAAATTACCGTTGATTGACTCTATTCTTTTAAATTTTTATTTTTCAGATGCCTGTCTTCGATGTCAAGCTGAAAGCAAGAAGGATGCTTTGGGTCGTCAAGACTGTGTTGTAGTTTGGGGAGAATGTAATCACTCATTTCATCATTGTTGCATGTCTTTGTGGGTAAAACAAAACAATCGTTGTCCATTGTGTCAACAGGAATGGTCAATTCAACGCATGGGCAAATAAAATTTAATTAATTTAAAAAAAAAAAAACAAATAAAAATTTAATTGGTGATTTGAAAAGTAACAATTTTTGATTTATAATGATAAGAAATCTTAAAATATGTTTTCTTATACCGAAATAAATATAGACTAAAGGTTATAGTACAGTGTCCATAAAACTGCAGTATTGATAACAAAAAACAAATCTCCTACATATGAGAATCTTTTTTTTTTTAGGTATGTACATCAATTATTCGCTCGCGGTCTAATGTTTGTGGGCCCTTTGATTGAAGATATCGTCCTGCGATGTTATAGTTGACATACTTCACATGTACATTCAAACACTTAAATTCGGCTAAACGTGATGAACAAATCAGAGTTTTGCTCGTTAAGTAAAATATCCCGTGGAACTCGATTTTAGTTAGATATTTTTAATGAAAAATAAAATATTCAATACAGCTTTTGTGAATAAACAAGTTGTTCTGCAATATTTCGTTATGAAAAATCATTTTTTTCCAAATCTCTTATCTACTCTTTTATTAAATTTACTATTTTTACGACATATTTTCTTTAATTTCGTCATATAAATGAGTCATTTTTAGTAAAACTCTTGACTTTGTCGTGACTTTCAGTTTTTCATACAATTTCACATACTTTTCTCACAACTTAAACAAAACATCTCATGACTTTCATACATCATGTGAGGACATTTTAGTGTCAGATCTTAAAATAGAGCAACAATAATTATTTTTGGATAAACATATTAACGTATTTTATTTTTCTTAAAAAAACTCACATTAACGCGTTTTGTATTGCTTTGTTAATATTTATTTTTGTATTGTTGTCTGAGGTAATATAAATTTAAAATGTTGAATTTCTCTCAGATCACCGACCGAATTTTGGTCTACATTTGAATTTTTTTGTATGTTATTCTATAAATTTCAATGATTTCTTCTACCTCAATAAAAATCATTGGCACACTCCTACGAAATTGTGTAAACCAAAATAAAAAAAAATTAACATAATTCAAAATTTAAATGTTTGTATTTTGGAGGCTCGTCACTATCAGAATTACCGCCACAAATATAAATACAACGTCATGTGATATAAAAAATAAAGAAAATAATCTGGCACGTTTTGTGTCTCGCCAACATGATGAAATATTAAGATAAAAAAGATAACAGTTTATGGTATGCAAGCAATGTTCATGTAACAATAAAGTAATTAGTCTGATATTTAAAGGTTATGACATTTTTAATACTGAGTAACAACAGTTTAGGACCTCAAAATTAATATTGAATGTCTGAATGAATGAATTTCACCATGAACTGACTCGTCTATCTCTTTGTCTGAAGGTTAAATGATGGCGCTTCTGATACTGATGGCATGAAATACAAATTTGACAATGGTAGGAAAATTAATTCAGTGGTGGACCTTTGAAGATGGTTTCTCTTTGATTTTTGGAAATTTAGATTTTTGGAGAAAGAATGATGAAATTATGTGAAATTGTAGAATCTGATTATTATAATCTTTTATGAATTATATTTATTTCTATCATCAAGAGGTTTTTGGTCAAGTGATTCTCCGACAATATATCAAAAAAGGGGAGAAATATAAATAAAATTTCCGATGCCTTTATTTTTTGCTATAAATTTCAATACTGGTTCTTCATGTCATTTTAAGCATCAATGCAAAATAAAGCCATCAATCACAACAACAGGAGAATCGTCAATCACAACAACAGGTAAACCATCAATAACAACAACATGAGAACCATCAATAACAACAAGAGAACCATCAATAACAACAACAAGAGAACCATCAATAACAACAACATGAGAACCATCAATAACAACAACGGGAGAACCATCAATAACAACAACAGGAGAACCGTCAATCACAACAACAGGAGAACCGTCAATCACAACAACAGGAGAACCATCAACTACAACAACGGGAGAACCATCAATAACAACAACAGGTGAGCCATCATTAAAAAAGTTCATATGGTGATTTTTCATACAAAAACAAGAACATTTAGGTGTCATACGTTACTCAAATGTTTGGTACGCATCATACAAAACTCTTTTTTTAATAAAAATGCAATTAAATCGCTCTTTGAGACTCTGTATCTTAAAAAATACTAGGTCGCAGAAATATAACCCAAACTAATCGATTGCTGGATATAAAAGCTACAGAATCATTTTAGAAAAATAAAAATTGTGTTGGTTATGAATTCAATATTTTTTAAAATAAATTATAATTAATTAATAAATTAATTAATTGATCCTTCCAAAACATATTTATAATTTTTTCTACGTTTTGTAGTTCGCGAGATATCACAAGTCAAAAAAGGGCCCCGCGCGCCATTCGCGAAATTTCTAAGCGCAATATCTCGAGAACGTGTGTACGGAATTTTTTTTTTGCATTGATGCTTAGAATGACATGAAAAATCAGAGTACACATTTATAGCAAAAAATAAAGGCATCGGAAATTTTATTTATATTTCTCCCCAAAACTTAACAGGATCAAAGTATATAAACGAATATAAACTTATAGTTTTATCTATTTTGGATCGATAAGCCAAAAAATAGTTCGAATAACTTTATTAGCTTGGCTGCAGTAAATATTTTAGTATATTTGGGGGCCCGCCAAACACAATTATCATGCACTGTTGTGAAAAAAAATTCTGTCATCGTCACATTTTTTGCATTGTGTTGATAATGAAAAATTTTCATTAAAAAATGTGACGAATTTAAACTAGTCTTTGAATAAGTTTCTTCTTATTTTTATTGAAAGAATCTTCGAACTGATAAAAAATGCAAGGAAATAAAAGGAAATGATTCTTTTGTGTTAATTAATAGTGACGAACATGTCGTCAATCTGCGATTTTTAGCAATGAAATGAAATTAATATGACAATTTGTGATTATTTCGTTGAATATCTATGCCTACTTAATGATCCAGTTTAGTATTTTTTCTATTACATCAATGAAGGTTTACAAAAATGTGATTTTCTTCTAAACAGTGACTGCAATATTTATTATCTTATGAAATTCCGTGATATTAATTCAAATAACTCAAAAATAACATGTCAATTCATATTCGATCACTTGTCACACCATATTAACATTAAACGTTTCATTCTACTTTAAATAAATAAAAACGAGTCTCAATCTCGTCATGACGCCAATTAAATACGAATTTTATATAAATAAAGGTTAACTTTAACTAAAAAAGGTTAATTAAACAGATGAAATGATGATAGTTTTCGTTTTTGAAGTCTCGTTTAAACAATTAATTTTTTTTCATATGTTTGCGTTCAAAGAACTGGGGGCTCGACTTCAATTTTTATGTAAGCAGACATTTTAAATAAAAAGTATTTCATATTATTACGTCAGAATTATTTTGCGTCATTTATGAATATAAATTATTCCTTGTTTATTTTATTAAACTCGGGTTTAGAGTCCATGACATTTAATTAAAAAAAAGTATTTTTTTTTTGTTTTTTTAAAAAGAATTAAGAAGAAGCGCATGTTTTTTAATTAATTATTTAATTATAGACTTTGGGTCCAACTGAAAGACATAATTTTTTTCGTTTTAGTGATAAACATGAAATTAAAAGTTTAAATTTCACAATTTTCTCCCATCATTGAATCATCATCTAAAACTTTTTTCTTAAAACTTACACAATTCAAGTTCACCTTGAATTTTACACTAAAACAAATCATCACGTCATTCAATTGTCTAGGTCGTGCCTCCAAATTACAATTTTCACTCACACTCATCACGGCAAACACCGGCCTATTTTAACTTAATTACATGACTATGTTCAAAATGAGTGTATTGACATGTGTAATTGATAAAGGTTTTGAAGAAAAAGTGAATAAAAAATTTACATTTTGTGTGGGTTTTCAAATGAGTAAATAAGTGTTGGGGTCATATGATTTAGTGACGTAGGTTATTTCCATGTAATAACAAGTGAGTAACAGTGAATACGAAAAGTAAACATTCAAATATATCGTCATTTTTAATAGATATTTTAAAAGAACAATTTTTTTTTATTTCAATCTATTTAAAGCGTATCTTTGAATCATTGGAATTTTTTTATTTTATTTTTTTTAATTATTGCATCTTTTAATAAATGTGAAACTTTTATCTGTCGTCACCAATTCTCTGAGTATATTTGCTTGGTGTTGGTGGCTTGAAAAAAAAAAATTAAGAGACATTTTTTTTATTAAATTTGGTATTTTTTTGTTAACAATAGGGTTTTCGACCCAGTGCGCCAGTGAGTAATATGTATTGTGGATAAATCCTAGAAGCAGAATTATTAAAAGCTTAAATGACTTTTCATCAAAGAAATGTTTTTGCATTGCAAAACTAACAAAACTGAGTTTTCGCTTTCTTAATAAATTCTCTTAACATTAAAAGAAAGTTCAATCTCTTTCTTTTAGAAAATGGGATCAAGTCAAGGTTACCTAAATTTTTTCAATTAAATGTGAAAAAAATAAATCAAATATCTGTTAAAATAAACTTCTTTATAAGCTTAAATATTTCACTAACACCAACTCAATGATATTTTTTTAAATTTAAGTGTTTACTCATACTCTTATACCACTACACTTGAATCATTGAACTAATACATAAAAAACGTGGAGATTCCAGAAAGATCCATGATATCTATAACTTGTTATATAATTGTAAACACACAATTATATGCGTAGTTTATTTATAAAATATCATTAAAAGTTGCATGTTTTAATGAATGGTTAAAAATAGATTGTCGCTATTTTTATAAATTTTGTATAGAAAACGCATAATATTATTTTTTTTTGCATGTGAGCAAACTTAAATTAACCTTAATTATTTAAATAATGAATATCCTTCAAATTGATCTGAAAATTAAGAAATAATTAACTTTCAAAGATTCGCACCTTTAAAATTCTGTATCGAAATTGTTTGAAAATATATGGAAAATCAATCAAAATCGTTGCATACACTCATCATTCAGCTTGCATTATAATTATCGTATCATAATCAAATACTTCTCAAACGAATTTCAATTCCAAACAAAGTTGAAAAAAGTTGAATAATGGAAAATTACAGTGGTTTTAATTTACACATTAACATACATCAAAGTAAAAAAATATAACTTATGCGTTTAATTAGTGTTTTTTGTTTGTACATTTTTTTATCCTCCTATCAAGTTTTAAGTGCATTTCGTAAGAAAAAATGCACTATCACAGACGGTTTGTCGGCCGTCACTCCGTGAGTCTGTAAAACCCGCAAGTTCGTAAATCTGTATTTCCGTGAGTCTGTTCCATACATAACTTAATTATATTCAATGAAACAAGTCCCATAGAAATGCACTTTTTTAAACCGCCCAGTGGTTAGAATTTCTCATTTTTTATTTTAACTAGATAAATAAATTTTGTCATATGCGAATAAAAAATTAGGATTAGAATTATCATTAAATTGATGATATGCTTTCAATAAAAAAGTTAAATCATAATAATGAAACTTTGATCACATATCACACTTAGTTCACTTAAAAAAGTGCATGATATTTTTCATTCGAATTATCGAATGTTGGATTAATGGTCAAAAGATAGCGCAGTAGTCATTTAAATTTAAAAATTGTATGAAGAGTAATTCGTTGTAAAAATAATGCATCTATTAAACGGATGTTAAAAGTTTTGCGTCTTAGGTTCAAAGAAGAGATATAAAACTGATTTTAAATAATCAGTTCGTTAAAAAATTTAATTCGAATTCAGTATAATTTTATGATAAAATAATAAATAAAACCCCCAATTAATACTAAAATCAAAGCAAAATCAATATTTTTAAATTATCTGATTGACACATTGAATTGCTTGATAGATTAGTAGAAATAATGCTAACACAACTAGATAATGTTTTGTCTTCAATTGAGGTTAAAAAATATGTTTAAAATTATTATTTTTGTGCTTATTCAATTCAGTGTCATTTGGGCTTTAGAACACCAAAACGTTAATGGAATTGAATATCCAGTTCATAAGTGTGTTCTTTCCGGAACAACATGTACTTTTAATAATATTCAATTGAACAATACACATTACGAATGGATTTCCATGTCAGATGATCCTTTAGCTGTTCGGGTTGTTCGATTTACTTCTAGCAAAATTTCAGTTTTTACAAGTGCAGTTTGTGATGCTTTTCCTGGCTTAAGAGAATTATATTTAGGCAAACTTGACATTCAGGAAGTTAAAGAAGATGCTTTCTACAATTGTAAACAGTTAACTTTATTACAACTAATTGATAATCCACTTGAAAAAATACATCAAACTGCATTTTGGTATACAACAAATTTGATTCACTTACATTTATTTAGGAACCGACTCACAAATTTTGAAGACACTAATATTTTTGCATACATGCCAAATATTTCAAATCTAGATGTTGCGGTGAATAACATAACAGAATTTTCTCCAGAGCTGATCAGAAACAACAAAAACCTTGAAAGAATTGGTTTGCATGGAAATGAGTTATCAGATATTGAAGCTGAAAAATTATTGGACATGTTACCTAAGCTTAAAGAGTTTCATTTGAATGATAATGAAATTTCATGTACACGTATCGTTCAAATTTATAACAAATTTAAGTCTAAGGGTATTAGGTTTGAGCCATATGAACATAAGATGGGATTTCGTTACTATCCGCAACAGAAGGTTTTTGGTAGTTACAGCTGTAATCCTGATATTTCTTGGATGGCTTCTACTTATAGAAAGCAAAATTCAAAAACTGATGAAAAAATGAATCAAATATGTGAAAAGTTGGATCAGGTCTATGAAAATATTTCTTCAAATAAGAAAGTTCACCTTAAAATTGATGAAATTGAAAATAAAATTACTAAGATACAACTAAAATTGGACAGAATGGAATTAAATATAGAAAAAATACTGAATTCAATTCAATCATTATAAATAGTGTATGTACTTATGCTGAATTTAAACAAGCCTCTGGAAATAAAACAAAATAAACTAAATTTTATAACTTGAGTTAGATTTTTTTTTATTCTTTAACATTAAGAATGAGAACTTTAATTTAGAGTCAATACATGTGCTTCAAGATGTTTCATTAAAGTTTCTAATAAAAAAAAAATTTTTTTATTATAATTTTTTTTTATTTTTCATTTTTCTAGGAGAGAATTTGATTTACTGATCGAATGAACGTTTCCTATACAAATTTGTTATGCGCAGTTCTTTGAAGATTATTTTCCTTATACGAAACATTGAAGAGAGGAAAAACATTTTATACGTACATTCCCTGAAGTTTTTCTCAATAAGAAATCAAATGAAATCTTAATGACATCTCAATAAGATTACTATGGAGATCTTATTGAGAAAACAGCTGAAAATATTCCAAGTTTTTCAATATCAAAATGAACACCGATTTATGGTTCATTTTTATGGCAAGTATTTTTTCATTGTTTTATTTTAATTTTATTTCAAATTCTTGTATTTCACTACAAATTAAGCTTAATAATTTTGATTTACCATTTATTCAAAATAAATTAAATGAAAATAAAAAGTATTTTACGAGAAATAAGACTCAAAAGTAAAATTTAATTTGAAGCGGCAAAATAGAGTCAATCAGAATATTTTTTATTCTACTCACACTTGTAATTAAGAACTTTTTTTTTCATTTAATTTTAACTTTTTTTCTAATATTTCACTTATTTTGTTGTCAAAGACAAGTAATTTTTAAAAAATTAAAATAAAACAATGAAATTTCTTACCAAATTTTGATTTTAAAAATTAAAACGCTGGAAAACAAAAATTCGCATCCACATCCATCAAAGTCTCGATCGATACTGATTGATCGAATAAAATAAAATTTACATTTAACCTCATAGACACGCATACATCTGTAGCACATACCATAAAAACTTTAGAATATTTTGCGTGCTAAAAATGAACCATACATACAGTCTATAGTCGTATAAACGCTAAAATATGAGATTTTGACATTTCTTCTTGAGAAATTTAACAACAGGGTTTTCATAAAACTCACGTGCAAATATTCAACGTTTATTGAAATTTTCTTGAATATGAAAAATTAGAATAAAATTTATTGATTTATAAATTTATATTCGCGAAGACTTTAAAAATTTACAATGCCATATTATTTTTCAATTTAATCGTAAGATTTTTTCATTCAAAAAAAATAGGCATTTGATATCCCCTTCTTTACTTAAATTTAATATGGGTGACAGATTTAATCATTTTTCGCACATCATTAAGCTAATTTGTTACCCCACATTATTACAAAAACATTTACACCCTTAAATGGTTTCCGGTCAAAAAATTGAGGATTGTAAAATTTTTGTTTAAAAATTGTTTCCATGGTAATTCAACTTTCCATAAAATCAATGCAAAAGTCAAATGTGACTCTTAAATCAATTTAACCGTAAATTGTTAGTGTTTTTTTTTCACAAATTGCCATTGAATGCTGTCGACTAGACAACGACAGTGCAAAAAAAAAATGAAAATGATAAAAAAAATCTCAAGTGTCAAATTGTCATTGCCAGAACAAAAGCATTAAAACCGCACCTGATTAATGATG
Source organism: Culicoides sonorensis (assembly GCA_900002565.1). Classification (NCBI taxonomy): domain Eukaryota; kingdom Metazoa; phylum Arthropoda; class Insecta; order Diptera; family Ceratopogonidae; genus Culicoides; species Culicoides sonorensis. Next base: position 41,808 of record LN483482.1, on the reverse strand, counting down.
TTATGCATTATTTGTTAAAATTGTATGATGACAACAAAAAGATAAATAAAAACTTCCCCTAAAAACATTTTTTTCAGTGTTCAACAATGTTATGTCGATGTCGTATATTGTGCTGATAATTTAATGCACTTCTATTTTCCAGAAATGATAAAGTGAATTATGATGTTGCACTAATTTTGTCTCCAAGATACGAAAAAAATGAGAATGTTTTATCAATGGAAGACTGGGAAAAGTGATTTTTGAGAGGATTAAAAAAATTGATTAATTGAAAAATAACTGTAAAAAATTTTAATTTTGGATATCTATGATTTTATAAAAAGTGTTTGAAAGCTAATTCCACCCATACCTATGACAAGGTCTTTTCTTTCATCATATCAAGCAGCTGCCAGTAAATATATCTGTCACCAAAAGAGCATTTTTTTCAAGATCTTTATGAAACAGAATTAACCACAAATTTCTTTTTATTCAATCATACTATTTCCTAGTCAAATAAAAATATGGATAATTCGACAATCTTTAAAAGAACCAGCTTTATTTATTTTGCTTCTGTAAATAGCGGTATCCCCCAAATATACCAAAAAATGAACAATGAAATTGCGTGTATGTAAAATTGAACAAGAGACACATCATTTAACACTGAATCGCAATCGAGATGTAATCTATCACTTTTGGTGTATTAATCTAAACTAATTTTTCCCTCAGAAATATCAAAGTACGTACAACAATCCAGTATAAGTATGCATTAAATACAGTTAACATGATTATTTTATAGATTGGAGACACGTGTCGGCTTATTGTATTTAATATTTATTTTCCCCTTATTGATACATGAATCTTTTGTTTTGCTTGTTGCTATTGTTTGAACGAGAGATAATATTTTATTATGTTAAAATCTTTTAAACATGTGAATAATTTGGTATAAATTGAAAGAGTTGATGGTTGTTGCAATGATTGAGCAATTTTTTTTTCCTATGAATTTTTTACACATTGAAAGGTCATTTTTACATCATGTTAACCAAATTTATTCTACTAAAACAGATTGAAAATCAATGAGTTTAAGATTCAAGATCAAGAATATTGTAAGTTATTTTAAATTTCATTTAGATTTAAGTTAGCAAGCACGTGTCTAGTACAACGTGACCTCTTTTTTTACCATTTTAGAGATGACATCTTTGAATTTTTGATGGTATTGCTCACTTATTCAAATAATATAATTTTATTCAATTGTTTGTCTCAACTGTGTTTTAAAATGAAAAAACATTGTATCCGATAACATTCAACTGATTTTTAATGTAGACAAATTCATTTATTATTCCTATATTTATATTTATAAGTCTTACGGTGTTTTTAAAAATAATAATACAATTTTTCATCCGGACATGATACATTAAATATTTAGATGAGGTGTGACCTTAAGACAATGTTCAATGTTATGTATTAAGAGCTTCAATATTTTTATTGTTAACATTTTTCTTTAAAAGAGATATTTTAATATTATTTTTTTGAATATAGTGATGACATTAAAATTACAGCATAGAGTTACAGAATTACAGAATCATGAAATATTAATTTTGTTCTGATTGAGAATATAACTGACAATAAATCAAAAGGCTGTACAAAAATTAACAGGAAATTGTGAAGTAAAACGATTTTTAATTGCTTTACCTACCGCCTTTCTAATCAAAATAATTTGGTAATATGTAAATATAAGCTAACATGGTCGTTTGCCAAAATTGACGTCAAGTATAAGTGTATACAAACATTTAAAATGGTTCATTTTCTCAATGGGCGGATACTTTTTTTTTTAACATTTGTGAATCGTTTATACAAAAATGTTTTTGAATTATTAAAAGATTAGTGAAAAATAAACGTGATTTGATCAAAAATTCATGTGACGGTTACAGACATTCAAATGATTTCGACTGTTGTTTTGATGCGAAAAATTTAAGGAAACTAAAATTCCAGAGTTTTAAATAAGAATCAGAATGTTTCAAAAATTTGAGAAATTACCAAAATAAATTGGTTCTGAGGACACGATTCCCAGCTCACCAAAACTTTTACAAATTGATTTTATTGTTTTTCAAAAATATTACTATGTTTAACAATATCTTCATATTTTTTAATATTACATTAAGAATATTATAAATTTTTTAACTGAAAATTCTCTAGGTAAGAAGTTGAGTAAGTTTTGCATTTTCGATAAATTGATAAATAATTTTAAATCATAATTTTTTAAGCAGTATACAGTAATAGTAATCAATTAGAATATCATTCTAACTTTTCACAATTTCGCATTAATAGCTTCTGAAGGTTTACTAAAAATAACGTTATATGAGGTCACGGGTTTACTGAAGTTTAACAACATGACAGTTGTAAAAACGATATGGTTCAATAATTTTTTTGCAAAACACTTTAAGTTCCTAAATGCTTTTGTACTTTGATTCTATTGTTTCTTTATTATAATTTTTTTTTTTCCTTGACTTCACTTCTTTTGATTTATTGAACAACTTTATTAATTATACTTCAATAATGATTATGTTGTATGCTGAATTGAGATTAATAAACAACTTATTGAAGAAAGTTAAGACAAAACGTCAGTACAAATTAGAAGGGCCAATAAAATCCTTTTTCCCTTAATGTTTTTTTTTGAAATCCTTTGTATTAAAATTCCTTAGAAATGAAAAAAAAATAGAATTGCATATGGAGCTCATATTTTGTTTCACATTTTAATTATTCTTTTGTCTCGCAAAGGATGCTTCATAGACAAACAAAAATTTATTTTGCAATTATTATACCTGTAATAACGAGACATAGATAAAAAAATCAAAGATAAACAAATAAAAATAGTCTTTCTTCATACTCCACACTGAACACTTCATATCAATTCTATTTAAAGTATTTAAAGTATTTAACCATTAAAAAAATAAATTTTAAATTGTATTATTAAAAAAAAATAAAAACTAGAATTTGCTATGTTAGTGCTTTATCAACGCATTTTACAACTATTCTTCGTGCATTATTATAATTTTCTGTTTTGATCACGTTTCCTTTCCGCTGTTTTCGTTACACATTTAGTTAAGTTTTGAACAAGACACAAATGAATGAAACAAATCACTTAACCACGTAAATGAAAATGATCAAACGTAATATGAGCAAAATATTGAAACGAGATCCCAATCGCCTGATATGCTGCATATTATTATTTGCATGGAAAAACAATGCAATTAATATTGAATAATAAAAAAAAAATCGTGCTCAAGCATCGACGTGTCATCACTCGTTTGACTATTAATGTACCTATTGAAGTGGATCGATTGGCTTAAAAAACTGTTATTTAAATGGATACTTTTTTCAACATTAAAGGTAATCGACCGATCATTCTATGAATCACATAGTTTTTTTATAAATAAAAATTACGATATTATTTAAAAATCTAAAAAAAAACGATATTCTGATAAGATGATTATGTCTAGAAATGATAAATGATCAATTGCATAATGTGAACAAATGACAACAAAATTATGATAAGTTTAACTTTAAAAGTCTGAACTAGACAGAATCGATTTAAAAAAATGAATTATATTTCAGTACAATTTAAGTCAAATTGAAGTAATAAAAGGAATAAATTTAGAAAGGTTTTTATTGATTGTGAATCAAAACCAATTAATTTCAATTGATTGATAGAAATTTTGTCAAAGATAACGGTAATTGGGGCCAGTTTAAGCTAGTTTGAAAGATTAATTAATAGTTTTTTTTTCACAAGAGTGACCTGAAATAAAATGTATTCAAAGTAAAGAAGAAATTTATTCATCGTGAGAAAGATGATTATTTTACCGAACATTTCAAGACATCCTAGTTCTTAATAATATTGTTCTCTCAAAAATTTCCACATGTTTCAAAACATGCGTTTTAATTTATCATAACTGCATCTACAGACCTTATGACAGGAATTGTGTACAGTAAATTGTATATAAAGAGAGCGCACGTACTTTTAACACTAGAAGTCTCTTTGCTTTTATCCAACATACAACTTTTTCTCCACAAAAAGTCGGTCGATAAATTTAGCTCTTTTTACAATTATTCATGTTTCTTGCATTGTTGTGACAAGTGGCAAAGAAGTGAAAGAAAATTTTATTAAAATAAATTTATTTATTATTTGGTGTTAAGTGGTTTCTTGAGTGTAAAATAATGAGGATTTTAAAGGAAAATTTGAAAATGGGGTTTGAGAAAGGTAATTTATCATTTAAATCTTTAAAATTCAAATTATATTAGAAAGGCTTATGCAACTTTTCACTAAAGTTATACAACATAAGGTCAATATTGTAGTAAAATACAATGATTTTAGAATTGCTTACGCAACTTTCTACTAAAATTACACGACAAAAGTTCAAAATTGTAATAAAATACAAATTTAAACTGATCCTAAAACATTTTTCTGAAAGAGCGAATACTTCGTAAGCAAAACATCAAATTAATATTCGACAACTAAATTTCAACAATTGCAAACCTTACCGGCTGTAATTCTTTGAAATTTTATTGAATTGTATTTGCTGGTTTGCATATTTTCTGCTTATCATAAATGCTTCTTTTTTTTTAATTAAAATGATGTTTTCTTTTACATTTTCAGAAAAATCAGAGTTATCATTTGACAAAAAGGGACATAAAAGTGTTTGTGCAGATGTATTTAAAGCTAACAAAAGTGTTGATAAGACATTCCAATAAATATAAAAATAGTGAAGTTATTAAAAAAAGAAAAAGTATAAAACATTGCAAATATTTAAAAATTGAAAAATCTTTAAAAAAATTGTGGAGGAAAAGCAAAATATTAAAAATAAAAAGAAAGCTTTGTAATTTATAAAAGAAAATTTAATTGAAAGAAAAATAAAATTGAAAGAAAATTTTATTCATTTTTAAAATATTAATCAGTCAAAAATGAAGATAATTGAAGAGGATATTAAACTGCCTGATTTCGAATCAAAGGCGGAAATTGACTGTGAATCTGGTCTCATAAATGGAGAGGTAAATTTTTGAAAAATAAACTTTAATTCCATTTTT
>LN483482.1:0-33644 GCA_900002565.1 Culicoides sonorensis | reverse complement strand
ATGACATAAATAAGTTTTGTACTGTATATCAACGTCTTTTCAAAATTAATTTCAAATAAAAGTGCACTTTTTTGTCAGTTTGACTTTTACGAGGTGGTAAGAGAATAAAATTCTAAATGTTTGAGGTTTGCATATAAAATGCACTTCTAGCAATTATTTTAAAGCAAAGGTTTTCTAATTTTTTCAACGTAAATTGCAGGTTCTTATAATTGTGTTGGTTGATTGTTTTATTTTAATGAATGAGTTTTACTATAATAAAAAAGTCAGATTTAAATGAAGTTTCAAGTGAAATTTCAGTGACAGAATAATTAATAAAAAAAGATTTGTTTTAAAGATGTAAATAAAACTATTAAAAGTTTGAAACAAGTTCTATATTCAAATTCTAGTAATCTACCTTTTCTATCGTTATGTCATTCAATATTTTTGATCATTTCATATTTTGATCCTTCGGAAAATCGTCTTACTCGTAAATTGAACATGATGTACTATGAATTAAGTTATAATGCTATTAGATTCGTTTTTTAACCCTTACTTTAAATGAAATATTGATTCTCGGGGTGTTCAAATATAGTAAAAGTCGAGGATCATAATGCAAACTTAAACCATGTAAAGGTCTGGTTAAATTTAATGACTTATCAATATAAACTTTAAAACTACTCAAAAAGTTCCGATGATATAAATATTGGAAAACCTTCTAAATTTTTATAAAAATGTCTTCGATATTATTTTTTTTTTTTTTATTAATATGAATAAAAGCAAATTTTACATACACGATTTTATATTTACGATTTTATATGCACACATAAACACACACATTTTGTTCTTTCGAAATTTTCGTACCAACAAAACGTCAACAGAGAGTAAAATATTTTTTTTTTAAATCCAGAGAGCAAACATAAAAGAGAAGTAAGTATCAAAACAGAGACTATATAAAAACACATGTGTGTATGTATGGGAAAATTACATATCTCTATAGCAATATTGTACAGTTCAAAAAGTGCATTTATTTCTCCACCACACACTAACACAAAAGCAAATTTTATTCACTTTATACATGTAACATAGTAAAAATAGTATACAAGAATTTTCTCATTTCAATGAGATTCGGTATGGATTCTATTTAAACACATTTTATTGTGTGTCATTTCTATGAAAATACACATTTATACTATTTAAGTAGTGTGGGAGCCCTTGTGGCTTATTTTGTGTGTGAAAATTTTTTAGTATCATTTTGATAGAGTTCGAGTACTTATCGTCTCTCGTGTCTAATTTTTGATTATTATAAATAAACCACAACTCTTGCTTATTAAATAAAAATAAAATTCAATAAAGTATAAAATTGAATAGAGAAGTTGATGAAAATTTTTAACTAAAAATTTTTCAAAATAAATTGAATTTTTTCACATCACGTTGTTGTAGTGGAAAAACAATTAAATTTGCAATAAATGATATAAATTAACAGAAAAAATCGTTACACAAGTAGATGTTAGTTTTATCGTGTTGATAAAATAAATTTTATATTTATTGACAAATAAAAAATATCTGTGGAAATTTTTTCGAGGAAAGACCGGTACTTTATAAAAGTACCAAAAAATAGTGTGTCGTAATTTTTTCCTTAGAGTAGAAATTAGTTGGCAGTGTTAATAGTGTGCAGTTCACTTTTCCAATTAAAAATTTTAATTTAACTCGAGGAAAAACAAAATAAAAAAAAATATATTCATATTAAAAATCAATAAATAACACAAATCACCTGTAATTCTGCTGTGTGCGATTCAAAATAAATTGAAACAGCCAAAAATACAAAATAAATTCGCATCGTAGTTGTTCGATTGCTAATGAATTAATTAATCACCTCATTTGTTGTTTTTGTATTAATTGCAAAAATTCGACAACAACGATAATAAAACAATAATAATAAAAAAAAACATTATTATTGTATTTTGAGTGTATACGAAAAAAAATATAAATAAAAAATTAATATTATTCAAGCAACGTGCAAAAATTGTGCTTTTGTGCATTGTTTTTTCGATAATAATCAACTCATATATACACTGAGATATTAAATAATAATAATATTATCATTAAATATTTAAATAATATAATAAAAAATTGTGTGTGTGAAAATTTCTCACAAGTTTTTGTCTTTTTTATATCGACAACTGGTGTTTTAAAAAATAAAAAGAAATAAAATTACTTAATTAGTTAATGATTTAAAAATATATAAAAAAAATTCTTGAATTTACAAATAAAATAAAATTCATTGTGGAAAATTCGTTGCATGTGTTCTACAAATATTAATAATAAAAAAAAATCGTATGCATAATAAACATTAACAATTTAAAAAATAACACAGCCGACGGTCAATTAATAATTTTTTGAAGTGACATTTAACGGTGAATTTCAAAGTGTGTGAAAAATGTGAGTAAAATATTTATTGAAATTTTTAAAATATGTTTTGTATTGCTTTTTTGAATATTTTTGGTTTAATTGTAAAAAATTAGAACTCCTAACCACTGGGCGGTTTAGAAAAGTGCATTTCGATGGGACTCGATTCATTGAATAAAATTACGTTTTAAATAAAATATATATGAATCATTATAAATATTTTAATCGGAAAATTGGAAAAAAAATTATAGTAACAAAAAACCGTTAAAAAAGTATATAATCTGGAAAAATCGTCGATTTTGGGAAATTTTGGGCTTTTGACCGTTTTCAGGCTCTAGAGCCCAATACCTGCGCCCAATCTCAAAGCTAATGAGTTAAATTTCATTCTAATGAGCCCCTTTATTGAACAAAAGTAACCCGACCCTGATCCGATAAACCATTCCGTTGTTATAGACCAAAACGTATTTTTACCGATTTCAGGCTCTGGAGGCTCTGGAGCCCAATCCATGAGCTCAATCTCAAAATTAATGAGTTTAAAATCATCCTTAAGACCTCCTCTGTCTAATAAAAAAAACCCGACCTTGCTCCGATGGACCATTCCGGAGTTATGCGTGGATCGGACAGACTTACGGACTTAAGGACTTACAGACTTACGGAGTGACGGCGGACAAACCGTCTGTAATAGTGCATTTTTTCTTACGAAATGCACTAAAAATTAAGTGATTTTCATTTAATTTCGTTATTATTGTTATGCTTTTACATTCAATATCGAATCGCGTTTTAAAAGATTGGAAGAAATTACTTTTCTTAAACAAAATCTATATTTCGAGAAATTTTTTCTTGTAAATCACATTTCTAACCCAGAAATTTTTTGAAAAATTGGGAACTTTCCCGAGAAATCGTGACGTTATAATTTCAAAATTGCTTGAGACACTCCAATGGCACGCACTTTTGTGTAAAATGGATTAAATATTTTAAGTAGCGTACACCTATTTAGAGATCTAAATTCTAGCTTAAAGTAAAAGCAACCTAACGACTTTTTATCTCACCACTGATTAATTTTTCTTTTTAATTCCTCACTTATTTTGATATCTTTTAATTATTTAATTTTTAATTAAAATAATTTTTTTCTCAATTTTTAATTTCAGTGAAATATTCTGCGAAGAAGAAAAGTTTTTAGCTGAACATAATAAATAAATAAAAATAATAGAAACGCAATTGAAAAGTCTGACAGAAAGCTTTATTCAAATAATAATAGGAAAGAAAAAAAGAACAAAAGCCAAATCAAACCTAAAAACAAAAAGTGAAATATTCCGGAAAATTTGTGTTGAAACAAAGAACTTAAAAAAACACAACTAACGAGAAGTAGTTTTTGTTTACAGTTAACCAAATGCAAAATAACTAAAATCTTATCTATTGAAAATCAGTGAAGTGATCTGTATTTTGCTTTTTGAGTCATAGAAAAAAAAAACAAAAAGAAAATTTATTACAAGCCAAAGGTAGAAGCAAATTATAGGAAAAAAATTTTTATACATAAGAGAAAAGTAATCATAGAAGAGAGAAAGTTTTGTATTTTATCTCAACCAACATACAATTGAAAGAAGAAAATAATAAATTAGAAGAAAAAAATTTGAATAAGAAAAGAAAAGCAGGAAGTAATTTTGTGCATCAAAAATTTTTTCCTTTTCTGAATGTTGTAGCAAAAGAATTATTATTATAAAAGTTAAAGAAAAGAATAATAATAATCATAATATGAAACGTGAATAATCATTGATTTCAGAAAAGAAAACCAAATACTTCGAATAAAAGTTTTCCTTTTATAAATAATATTAGAAAAAAGCAAAAAAAAAAAAAAATCTTAAAGTCAATTAATAAGATTTAATTTTCTTGATAATTGAATAAATTAAAAGCAAAATAAAATTAACTTAAAAAGCAATTTGACTATATCAAAAACTTTTAGGAGAAAGTAATTATTACAAGAAACCTAATTCAACGTTAAGTAATTTTTGATCAAAAGTTATTGCAAAGTATTTTCTTGTGACATTTTAAAAATTGTATTAAAACAATAATCAAACAAAAGAAATATGATGATGGAGCACCAAAACCAAACTGAATCAAACCCAAGTGAGGTTCCCAACGATCCAGGGTGAGTAAAAATTATTTTTTTTCGTTGTGAAAATCGAAATATTTTGAGATTTTGATTAACCAGTCTAATTCTTGAATGTTAACCCTAATTCGAAATACATGGCGTACGAGTCACACCTTTTTCCGAAAATATCGAAAATTAGACTTAAAGACGTAGAAGATACTTTGTTCCTACTGTGTGAGCTATCAGCAATTTTATTTCTGAATTTTCAGCAAGTTCGTGTTTAGACAAAGTTGCCCTTTCGACACTTTTTTCAGCTGTAATATGATATTTAAAATAAATCTCGACTATTTCATATGAATTTGAGGGTATTTAAAGGTGAAATTTGTTTCGGGCTTAATAAAGAATGTTTCTCGTTAATAATGATCCTAAGTGGTTGTCATAACGCCACCCTTAAAATCTTAATCTTCAAGCTGGTCACTTAAAGCTACTATGCGATAAATTTATGATTCAGTTTTAATAGAATTAATCTTAATAAATGAATGAATAAATACGTTGCTTCAGACGGATTGTGTCAACTACAAAAATTCTACTTCTATTGATCGAAATAAGTCTTAAATACTCTAAATTTTACAACTTATTTCCTATTTCTTTAGAAACACATTTTCAGTAATCGAAATAGTAAAAGCCTTATTTAAAGTTAAACATACATACACTTTATATAATGTGTCACTATCAAACCCATTTTCCATATGTCAATATTATCGTTACCATTATAAAATTCATTCATACAGTAACAAACATTTACTTTGACGTATTATATCTCCACTTTTCTCTATTGCACATACGAGAATCTTTTCTATTTTAAATGCTTGAAAATATGTCTAGTTAAAAAAATCCACTTTAAACATACCAGAGCACTGAGTGTGTGTATCACATTACATATGGCATACAAGTGTTTGACTTGTATGAACAAAAACAACAAGGTACTTGAAATATTTTCTGTGAAATACGTTTCGCTTCCTTTTGCTTCGTTAACTTCCTTTAAACATACATATAATAAAAATAGTTTTCCTGCTTTTGGCCTCAGTTACGTTTTTCTTTTTATACTTTTCTATACGTACAGTGCGATACGTTGGCTTTGTTCCTTTTTTTGTTTTTCTTGTCACAATTTTATTCACCAGATATGTGTTTCAGTTCTATAGCAAACAAACACATTCAATTTTTGTGCTTACTTTAACATTTTACCTCAAATAAATGTTCAAATTGAACCAACATGAAGTGTGTGTCTGCATTTAATGGTGTCTACTTACAAAAACGCAACGACAATTCCCTGTGTAAGTTATCGTCCCCAAGAACTAAGGCACACACAAAAAAATCTTCTATTCTCTAACCAAAAGTAAGCAAAAACGTAAAGAATTGAAAATTAAAGAGAATAGAACAAATTTTTTGTCTACAACCATGTTTTAAACAGCTTCAGTGAAAAATGAGCTGATTTTTATTGCATGTTCTCTGGTCTTAGCTATATAAGACTTGTACTTTTCAAGCATTTTACTCGCTTTTGTGTATTTAACGACCAAACCAAAACTCAATTTTTGTCTCCTAAATTTTATTGTCCCTTTTTAGTCACTAAACTATGTGTGATTGCCTGTTTGTGAAAAATATTTTGCATTGAAAATGCTGAAATGCCACAAAAATCAAGGATAAGGAATGGAATTTTATTGTTTAATGCGTTTTGTTTCAGTGTTTTTTTGCATTGAATTATATTTTAAACGGAAAAGGGCTAAATAATAAAAAAAGAGTGCAAAAAATTACAAATTTGTGAATGTGAAAATGGTAAAACAGTTAAATGGCAATTAATTATTTGCAGTATTATTTTAAAGTGAATTATTAGAATGAGTTTGTCTGGGACAAAATAATGTGTAAGTAAAATTTTTATTGACTTTTCATTTTCAATTTCAAAGGATCGAAAATTTCTGTTTTACTACATCTAAAATAAGGGAATGAAATTTAACTTTCGTGCAAGTTTTTATAAACACATAAAAATAGTAATAAAAAGATCAGATTCATTTTCAATTTTTTTTTAGTAGTTTTAAATAGAAAGTGAAATAAGTTGAAAAAAAAACACTTATTTTATTACTTTTATTACTGTAAGTCAAGTTTAAATGTATGTTTTTATATGACTTTAATTGTTAATGTTTGTCGCATTGATTTTATTTACTTCAACTGTCAAATGTTATTACTATCTTTGAGTTTTAACATTAGGTTGATGATTTTGTCTTTGTTTTAACAATTGTTGAGGTTTCGTGTCATTTTCATTTATATGAGAAAGTGATTAAATGGAATTTTTATGTAACGTTATGAATTTTTTATTTTAGAAATGATGAGCTTAAGGCCGGCTTCAGGTGCTTAACTTTTAGATATGCGCTACGTATACACTCACACAAAATAAAAATTAACCAACGCTAACCTATGTAGTGTACACGAAGCGCATAGCTAAAAGTTAAGCACCTGAAGTCACAGTAAGTTTTTAGGTCTTTTGAGGGGTCTAAACGATTACATTAAATGGCTATATTATTGACTATAATTCTCAAAGTTTATCAAAATCGTCAAGAAATGCAATAAAATTTTTCTGGAAGCATTAAAAACAAAATCCGTTCCTGGAGTTATTCGCCTTTCACTTTGCGGTAGCTATCCCCTCGTAACCGAGATAACCAGGACTTTTTAAAATTGATAAAAAATACGAATATGAAATCATATAATTGATTTGTATTGAAAATGAATGATAACAAAACTTCATTGAAAGATTCAAATAAAAGCATTATCACCACTCAAATTGATCCTCAATTCTATAAATTATCGTATTCAATTACAAGCCCAAAGCAACAAATCAATAAATAAATAAAAGAAGAAATCTTCTTAAGTTATTGCCACATTTTCCTTGTCAATGGCATTCTCGTATTTTTATTTTCCTTTCTTCAAAAAACTTGAATATCACACATTTATAAATGACACATATTGCCGGATCATCATCATTCGCAGATGTCTCTTCCATTTTATGCTTTTTTCATGTTCCATTGAATGTACGTTGTTGTCTTTTTTTATACATTTTCTTTTATTGATTTTTATTGTCCCAAATATCAATTACAAAAGTACATCGTTATCTTCACATAAAAAAGAAGAAAATAATAGTAGTAATATTCTAGGGCAAGAAAAATCCATCAATTCTCGTTTCATTCTAACAAAATCATTCTACGGCATATATGAATATATATTTGAGAAATGACTCTCTAACAAAACCGCAAATCATATAAAGATATAAATAAGAAGACCGGCAAAACAACCATCGTTATAATCCGTATATAATTTAAGAAAATATCATAAAATGAAGCGAAGTAAAGACGAGGAATAATGATGTGTAATCCTGATGTAATTCGATCGACAATAGATAAACAAAGAGAGAGATAAGTAAAAATATGTTGCATGATGAATAAATCGAACTATGTAAAGTCACAGTCATATTTAGTGGCAATATAAGGGGATAAATATTATGATGCTGTGTTTGTGTTCTTGACTCAAAAAATGATAGAAAATGAATAATAAAATATATATGGAAAAAAATATTATGGTAACAGAAATGAAATCTGATTATGACTGATAAACTTTTTGTGTTGGAATTTATGTTTTACTATTGTTTGTTGAATTGGTCATCGATAATTTTAATAGGATTATATTAAGTGAAGGTTTTATTATGTCATGAAATATTTGTGAATATCATCACAATTTCATTACTTGAATTCAATCATCAAAATTCAAATAAAACACGGAAATAATCAAAATCATCAAGGCAAAAAAAAACCTTTTTTCATTGACTTTTATGAGTGAATGCTCTGACACACATACAAAAAAAGAAAGAAAAAATGTCTTTCGGGGATTGAAAATGAATTCACTTGAAAATTCATACAGATACTTTTCTTGTATATTTCTAACAGTGAAAACGCGTTGTTATCGCTTCGGGCAATTATTACTTTCGTTTGTTACGTTTTTTTTCCTTTCTTTTTTTTTCTCTTATTGTGTCTCATCACTTCATAACAATTTAAATGAAGTAAAAGAATTTGCAAAAAAAAAGTCTTGTTGAATTCCATATCACAAATGAATGAAAAGTTATAAGAATTTTGAGCTGAAAACGAAGGTAAGGGAAATGAAGAAAATAGTCAATTAGGCGTGAGAAACTTTTTCATTTTTTTTTTTGTTCTCGTTTTCGCATGTTTTCGTCTCTTCATGGGCAATTTACAATAAATGTACGTGTGAGAATATACACGCGTGTCTTTGGACAAATAGTGTCAAGGGAGCTGCTCAAGAACAATAAAATTGTGTTACGTGATAATGTAATGGAAACAAAGGATAAGAAGTAAGAAAAAGTTGATTTGTTGTTTTTATTTTATTTTAAGGACCTACATGTCTTAAAGTAACACCATTATTGTAATAGATTTAAGATATTTTAATTATTTTTAGAATCTTAGAATTCGTAAAAAGAGATGCTCAATCAAATTTATTGTATTTTCATTGCGTTTTTTTAATTTTAATCTTAAATGAAAATTACATTACACTCTAAAAAAAAAACGCAAAGGGCTCAGTTCTTTTTGCTAAAACAAACGATTTTTTTGGTTGTTTGAAAGTTTTAAATTCGAAGTTATAGTTAAAATGTTGTTACAGAAAAACACTTCCTGCCTTCTGAACCCCGTAAAATCAGTTAGTACTTTAAAATCTTTTAAAAAAATCGATTTAATGCCTTTCAGCGTTTGAAAAACTGCACGTCGCATTATTGATTTCAATTTGACAAAACATTGAAATTAATATAAAATTAGCTCAAATCTTCAAAATTTGTCAGATTTGATCTCTCTAAGTTGAAAAAGCCCTGTAAATCACCCCGCATGATTTGTGTGATTTGCGGAGCGGTATCAATTAAGAGTGAACAAAAAAAAACAAACTTTGTGTATTTTGTCAGAGCTTGCTTGTTTTCATTACTTTCAATAATAAATTTTAGCATTCACTTCACTAGACAATCGATTCAGTTGACTTAAAATCGTTTAGATTATATACACATGCATTGCAATATATTATTTTATATATATTTTTCGGTATTACAAACAGATTATAAAGTTTAATCTAGTGAAATGGAACGATAAGTTTTTCGTCATGCGCATTCATTTGTACATTTTAATAATAATAGTAATAATATAATATAAAACTGGGAACACGTTGAAAAAAAGTGTGTATACAAATAATAAAAAAGATTTGTTTGTGATGATAAATTGTGCAAAAAATGACTTGACTGCGACAATAAAAAAAATATATATACGATACAATGAAACTGCATTTTTTTAAACATTAATATTCGATAACAATCGGTGTTAATTTTTCAAATCATAAAATTATCTTTTTTCAAATTTCCGTTCGTTAACCGTTTAAATATCGAAAATTTGATCATTTTTATTGAAATTTTACGAATAACCTGATGATTTGATATAAATTCGCTAACATAATCCTTCACTTTTTAGTTCATTTTCAATAAAATCATACACGCACAGTGTTGTCTATTGTAAATCTTATCATCAACGGAATTACTTCAATATGAATGAATTGAAATAAATAAAATGATTGATATGTTTTTAATTCGTCCACATTTTTTGATACAGATAGTCGGTTAATTTTACGATTCACAATTTTATTGCATTATTATTATTATGTATTATGCAAGTATAAAAAAATACTTTCTTTGTCTACTCAGCTTATCACATAAGATTAGATAAGAGGTGAATGAATTGTGAGAATGATTTTGTTTGTAAAAAATACAAAATTTTGATACAAAATAGCAACTTAACGCGTCATCTTTAAAGTACTTATTTTTTTTTATTTGAAATACTGAGTTATTAAAAAAAATATTTGACAAAATTAAATCAATTTCATAAACAATGCAGTATGCCACTCTGAAATGGGTTTTTGAAAGGTTCATGACCTACTCAATCGAAAAAAATATTGCAATACTTAAGAGTCTTAAACAGAAATTCAAAATTTAATGATTCACCAATTATAAATTTATTTTCTTTGTTCACAAAAAAGAGAGATAACAGTTTAAGAAATCAAAAAAAACAAATCTGTTTAGAAACAGAGAGATGTTTTTTTATTATTATTTACAACATAATTATTTAAAAACACAAACATTTTTTTTATTGCCCAAATTTTATGGTTTTCTGTGCTCTTGCACATAAATCCTTTAATGTTATAATTATTTTTTTATCTTATCTTAATTTTTGTTTGCTTTCATCATTTTTAAAAACCGAGGTTCATTTAGCAGGTTTACTGATTTTTTTCTAAAACTTAATTCACATGTTAAAAAATTCCTAAACACATTATCTTTTTTAAAATGTATCACACATTCACGTTAAACAATTTGTTTATTTTAATTTATGTATAGTTCTATTGTCAAAAATAACACAACTAAGTGAATATCTTCACCTTACACCACAACTATAAAAATCTCAGCCTCATTATAAAAAAAAATCAACTTGTTACATTCAAAGAGTAATCTCAACAAACCACAATTTATCTTTTTAATTATTAGAGTAATGATAATTAATAAGTCAGATTTTATGTAACTCTTTCCCTTCAAAATGTATCTGGAAGAATGTTAAAATATACACATATTGAAGTAAAAAAAAAATCATCTCACATCTGCATGCAATTCATAAAATGAGAAGTTTTTTTACCGGTCGTGTCGTGTTACATCAATCAATAATAATATTTTTTTAAAACATGTGTGAGGATTTTTTTCTAGTTTCATGGTTTTTTTTCATATTTTATAGTCTACAATAGTGTGATAATGAACAATATTTTTAAATGATAAATGTGAAATTCATGTCTGTCTATGTCTATATTTAAAATAATATATGTATATGATATTCAGATCTGATTTAATGATATGATAAAGTTCTAAGGCAAATTTAAATTCATGAATATTTCTGTCAAATGTGAAGACCTCCGTCACCAAGCTAATAAGAAAAATAAATAAAATAAAAATATTTACTTTTTCAAAAAATCGTCTCTGATTAAATTTTAGTGATAAGACTCTTTTTTTTTCAAAAAAAAGTACATTTACATGTGTATTTTTTGCTTGCATTACAGTCTGAGCAGTTTACCCTTTGAACGTTTAACAGATACAAAGAACTTCCTTGTTTTCTGATTTCTTATCAGATTTTGATTCAATTTCATATTAAAGTAAAATTAGATTATTTTATTGTTATTCAAATATTCATTCATCGGTAGATTACATTTAAAAACACCACACAATTTGTGTAATTATTTTTAATTTAAGTATAATATTAACGTTAATTCTTACAAGATCAAAAAATTTATAAGAGTGAAAGTATTTTTTTTTATAAATTTAATTTCATGTTATTTTGAAAACTGTAAATTAATTTGTTTGGTCGAACCAAGCAATTAACAGCTTTTAACTTTTTCAAATTCCTTTGATTTAATTCTTTTCAATGAACATTGTGTGTGTGTATGTGTATCATGTTGTTACGCCTCATTTTCTTCATTCTTTAAAAAGTGAATGTCTAATTATTGTGTATTATGGTTGACAATAAATATCAACCACAATAACATAATAATTACAGTTGTTGAGACACAATTGTATTTATTTTTATGTATTTTTTTGCGTTTACAGTAAATAATGTAAGTAAAAGTATTTTAGTTTGCCTTTGATTTAATTTTGTATTTGTCTTTTCTTTTTATAAAAATAACACGCAAAACATGTGAGAATTAGATAGGAATACTATTGAGGATTTCATTAA
The DNA here is from genome assembly GCA_900002565.1 of Culicoides sonorensis. NCBI lineage: Eukaryota > Metazoa > Arthropoda > Insecta > Diptera > Ceratopogonidae > Culicoides > Culicoides sonorensis. The sequence continues at coordinate 21,317 of LN483482.1, read as the reverse complement.
TGTAAAAGAAACTGTATCCGACTCAAGGCCTTGATTCAGGGTATCTCTAATTCTGTCTTGATTTCTAAGACTTGGCCTACTTTGTCATTATATCAGGATGATTTTCATGGCTCTTATACGGTGGCATGCGGTGCTTTTGTCTTATTTAAATGGGTTAACTTATAAAGATTCTCGGTTTTTATTTTGAATTCATTACTCTCAATGTTTTCAGGTCAGAGATATCCAATCCTGCCTAATAAAATATTGAAACAAACAAATATAATCGGCATTTTAACTACCAAACATTTTCTCTTGCTTTTTAAAGATCTCTTTTTTCTTTGCACACGTGCTTCGTATCATATATTTGTTCAAGCATTTTCATTTTCTTTTTAATTTTAGAGAAAACCGAAAAATAACAAGGAATTCAAGAATAAAATTACACACAACAACTTTACTCTGCTTATTATTACTGCATTGCATTTTAAGCACAATTTTATACAAATAAAGAAGAAAAAAAATTAAATAAGGAATTTTTAACAAATAAACATACATAAAAATAATGAAACAAGCATTAAAATGTAAATAAAATATAAAAAGAATCCAAAAATAATAACAACAACAACTTTTTTTTATTTGAATAACATGGGAATCTCTTTAAGAGTGTAGTTTGTATTGTATCGTTCCTTACGAGTATAAAATTGTAATTTCATTTACAAAGATGCTTTTCGTCTTGAGTTTTCTTCAATTGCATTACTTTATACATGTTGGGGAAAAATAAAGTTAAATAAAACTTCTTATAATTAATTTAATTCGAGACAATGGACTTTTATAACATTTTTGAGACTGCATTAAAACAGGAGTTATTCAATCTAGAGCTTTCTTTGGTAAAAATATGTACTGTTTTTTTTTTAATTGATTGAATTTGATTGAAAACATGTAAGAGGGTTTTAGCAAAAAATCACTTAAAACCTAATTGTCTAATTGTGTTTTGAAATTTTAGGTTCATAACTAAGCTTTGGGATGAATTTCAATTTATTATTTTTTTATAACTTATAAACAAGAACTAAATGAGTAACTTAAAATCGAAAACAAAAATTTCTTACAAAATTTCTCATTTAACCACATCATTTAAATATTTTCAATCAAATCCTTGTCCTTTCACACAATCATTTCATTTGATCCTTGCATGCTTGATAATTTTAAAAACATGTATGAAAAAAAATAACTTACATATGAGAGAAAACTAAACACATTAAATCAAAACAAATTTACAAGCAGAAAAACATTTGAAAACACATCAAAACCATAAGTAAAAGCATTTACATCGTAATCACCAACATCTCTGTCTGAACATACAATTTAAATACAATGTGTATATATTATATGATCGTAATAATAATAATAATAATTGCCTTTATAATAGTAAACTTTGTGATATAACATCAGGAGACATTTCTTCCATAAGAAATATTTGAAAAAAAAATAAAAGATTATTTCTGCATGTGAAATATGTCGTCTGTGTGCATAAAACTGGAATAAATTGCATCGTTTTCTGTTTACATTTACTCTAATACATACGGACGTGCCGCCAATGTCATAAATTAACCGTTCCGTTCATTCATATATTGTGTCATTGTATTGAGAAACACATTCATTCACTAAATAGACATGTGGGAATAATTTATTTTATTATTATGGTGATGACATGATGGCACATGATGGGAAATTGATTTCAACGTAAAATATCTTGAACGATACGATTTTGAAATGTAAATGTTTTTCTTTTTTAATGCATTTTTTTTGTTCATTCATCAGCAATGACAAGAAATTTTCAAGGAAACAACAATTTTACTCAAACTCGAGCTATTACCTTAAAATATTGTCTCAAAAGAATTCCTTCTGTGTCTATAATCTATTTTCAATCCAATTATTGTTCAGAATAATTTTACTTCAAACATCCGCATCATGATCATCACTATCGTTTCGTTCTATTTACAAATAACGTGTCACGTGTTTGTGTTTTGCACTAATGCTTGTTAAATATGAAATTTCAGATGAAATGCAGTATCATCAATGAGACAAATTTCTATGTTAAACTTAGTTTCAGAGTAATAAAATCCATGGAGACAATTCATTTTTTTTTTGGTTCATCATTTACCTTGATAGAATTATGCAAGGAAAATCGTGCAAAAAAAAATAAAAATTGAAATAAAATTGTTAAAATTGCACATGTAAAATAGAATGAAATAAAAAGTTAAAACGTGCTATGAAAAATATTAGAGATGAATTGTGCTTTGATAGTAATGGTCCCGTTTGGTACTTAAATCATAGTAATCATAACCCAACAAATACGATAGAAAAAAAACAGACACTTTAACAAACGTAAAAGAATTCATCATTTATTCAAATTACGGGATTTTATTTATTTATTCCGTTTTTTAAGTTCCTACTTTTTCGTTCCGTTCCTTTTTTTTATTTATTTTACATCATTGTTTTTATTATCTTCTCATCCTCCAATTTCATATTTTCTATCGTTTTACAGTTGACTCTAGTGAGATGAGAGAGATTATTTTATATTCCATTATTTTAGATTTGGTGTGTGTTTATTTTATATCATCATTATCAGTGGTTTTGATTATTATTATGAATTTGCTTTGTGGTCTCTGCGAGTTACTGTAGATCTGTGTGTGGCTGAATTTAATTTTAAAATAATCATGATTGTTACGATTGTTACACACTCAGTCGAAAATATATGCATTGATACCGATCGAATTGAAAGAATTGAAAGAATGTGTTTTATAGCCATGTCTCATCGATGTCCTCGCGATACCAAAAACAAAAACAGAAAATGTAATCAGCTTAAATTCAATCTCAGTCAATGGACCTCATTTGAACTTAAACTGTTTTTCAATATATATGTACTACAAGGTGCCAATTAAAGGACACTGTTTGCGGTTCGATCCATCTTGTACTGTGTGGCGTTTTCAACGAACAGTGCATTGTTTTGAGGATGAATAAAAGTCAAGCTATAACATTTTTTAACAGAATTTTTTTTTTTTTGTCTTAAAAATATGGTGACTGTATGTTGAAAATAGGTTCCAAAAAACACTGATACAGTGAAAATCATTTAGAGGCTCAGAAACAGGTTATTTCATCAGTCACTCCCACAGCTCTAGCACAAATTAGTACATCTGCTAAAAAATACTAAGATTTTTTCAGATCCAAACAAAAATCAGTTCAGTTCAATACAAGAAAATTTGCATGGTTACCATAAAATTCATTTTCTTATTTTTATTTTACATTATTTTCAAAGTGAAAGATTGAAAAAAAAATAATATAAAATTAAACACGCTTAGATTGTTTTATCTTTCCTTTTTATTATTTTATCTTATTTTGATAATCATCTTCATACCGCTTCAGACCCGAATTTTGAAATAAGTCGTAAAATGTGTTTATTTATCTTAAGAGCTTAAAAAAAATACGCTGATAACAAAGCAAAAAAGAAGGAAAATGATGAAGATTCTTTAATAAAACTGTATTTTAATATATTCATCCAATTTTGTAAATCAAATAAATGAATGAATAAACTGCTTTTACTTGCGTGAATGCCTTCAATATCTTATCAAATTAAGAAAAAAATCCTCAGATTTTGTGAGTTATTGAAATAAAATTATGAGGGACATTTTTTTCATATGATATGCATCAAATTACAGGTTTGACTATAAATTTCGTTGAAACTTGATAAGAAAAAAAATAAGTATCAATCTTTCTTGGCATGACTTTTTAATTCTTGATATGAAAGTCATTTTTAGTTTAACACACCTTCTTGAAAACAAATAATAATATTTATTAGTACATCGACTTGGCTACTCAATATCAGTGATTACTGATTATCAAAGTAAATAAATACAATCAAACAAAACATTTTTCAGTGCTATCAGTGATATAAAAAAAATCATAAATAAATAAAATATATAAAAAAAGTACAAAGTAAATACATTTATTATATTGAGTGAGTGGATTATATGGTTTTTTATGTTTATTTAATACAATTTTGTTTTTTTTTTATTTCAGTGTTTCATTTCGAACTCAACAACAACAGAAAAAAAAATTGCTGTTTTATGAATCATAAAAATGTTTTTATTACATAAATTGGATGTGTTTGATACAATTTTAATTCTATGTGATGAATGATGTGAAAAGTCTATACTCAGTTTTTTGTTTCACTTTATTTTGATTGAAATTTGTGTGAACGCATGTGAAAATATGTGTGAATGAATGGTGAAATTTGAGAAGTTAGAAATTGCAATAGAATTGATGTTTAATTGGTCTTTATTATGTGAATATGTTTTTTTGACCGTATTTTTATTTGATCAAATACTTATAGAGAATATTAAATCAGATGCTGTTTATCGGACGAATTTGAGTGTTAACTGCTGATGGTTCGTGATGGAAAAATTCAAATTGTTTCTTGATAAAGTTAAATAATAAAAATCTTACATTTGAAACTTGTGTCGGAATTTTGAAGTTTCTTGGCTTCGTCACAATCCTCAATTTTTTTTTATATCAACGTCTACAATTTAACTGTACAAGATATTTCAACACTGTAAGATGAAAACGCCCCACAGTACAAATTGATTTGGTCCATATACGGAGATTTTTGATTAAAACTTACAGGGTTTTCGATAAATCCAATTTTTAAAGCATTTCCTGTTAAATAGGTTAAAAATTTCCAATACTATGGTCACTCTTTTAGTCTATGCATATAATTCGAGGTGGTTTGTGTTATGTTTTCAACTTACAGTGTATAGTATGAAAGGTCCAGGAAGATTGAATAAGTATCAAAATTTCATAAAGATTTTTTTACCGAAAAAAATAAATTACTTTATTCCAATAAATAAATAAACATGAAACAATGGTCATAAAATATTAATTGAACATTCAAAATATCTTTTTCATAATCATTTCGATATAATTTGACTATAAGAAATTATTTTATTATTTATCTTAAAAGTAACATATTTGCTGTAGATTCATCGATACAGATATAAAGTGATCTATATAAATTATATAAAAATTTCATTTTATTAATAGAATATTATTATTATTATGACGACGAATATTGATGGTTTTTATTACTGATTACTCAACTATAAAACATATTTAAACAATTTATTAAGAAAAAAAAATCATTGATTTGTTCATCCACAAGCGTTGAATAAGTAGACGGATTCAATTACAAAATAATAAACATAAGGGTTTGTGTATAAAAAGCAAGTGGCTCCAATTATAATAAAAAGAAGAAGTTTTCCTTTCTACTTTATCGTTTTTGAAAACGTATAAAAATGATAAAATTGAAATAAAAAATAATAAAATCAGACTCAAACAATTTCATTTATTTCCATTAAAAAATTTATTATTGATTTCTTTTTAAATATGCGGGTCTATATTCTTATAAATTTATTCAAATAATAATAAAAAATTAGAACTCCTAACCACTGGGCGGTTTAGAAAAGTGCATTTCGATGGGACTCGATTCATTGAATAAAATTCCTTTTTAAATAAAATATATACGAATCATTATATATATTTTAATCGGAAAATTGGAAAAAAAATTATAGTAACAAAAAACCGTTAAAAAAATAATTAAATTTGGGAAATTTCGGGCTTTTGACCGTTTTCAGGCTCTAGAGCCCAATACCTGCCCCAATCTCAAAGCTAATGAGTTAAATTTCATTCTAATGAGCCCCTTTATTGAACAAAAGAAACCCGACCCTGATCCGATAAACCATTCCGTTGTTATAGACAAAAACGTATTTTTACCGATTTCAGGCTCTGGAGCCCAATCCATGAGCCCAATCTCAAAACTAATGAGTTTAAAATCATCCTTAAGACCTCCTTTGTCTAATAAAAAAAACCCGAGCTCGCTCCGATGGACCATTCCAGAGTTATGCGTGGATCGGACAGACAAACGGACTTACAGACTTACGGACTTACGGAGTGACGGCGGACAAACCGTCTGTAATAGTGCATTTTTTCTTACGAAATGCACTAAAAAGAATAAACTCATACGCAAAGTGTATTGATTGCCCTCGAATATTGTGTGTAGCAATACATAATATAAATTTATATTCTTTTATATTTTAAAAAATAGCTCAATTAAATTTATAAATTCTCTCTATCCTCCTTATACACAAATACAATATCATACAATTATATTTTCATTTATTTGGTGTGCTGGCACACTTTATAATAATATTAAAATAAAAAAAAATATATAGAAATATTATTTGTGTAAAATTGATTAAGCCGCAAAAATGTGGTGCACCGTTTTTTGTATATACTCTTCTATTACATGTATCATTTGAGTCAATTGTACTTAGAATAGTATTAAATTTCTAATGTTTTTTTTCAATAAGCAATGACATTGACACGACTGGAAGCCATATAAATTTGGAGTAAAATTTATTTGTAAAATTAAGAAAAATGAATATTATCAATAACTTTATTTGAAATTTAAGTTTAGAAAGAGTTATGAACGTAATTTTTCGCAAGTACTGCAAATATTTGTCACTAAATTGCATAAAAATGGCAACAAGACCAAGTCCAAACCTCCTGATTCAGTAATAAAGAAAACAAAAAAAATGTTTAATTCTACTCATTTCTGCTTGGTTCAATGGTTCAAAACTAACTTAAATTTTTATTTATCGATTTTGAAAATAAATTTAATTAACATTTTATTGCAATTTCAATCATCTGTCACTCTTTTTCTGTTTTATAAGCTTATAAATATCGATTCTGGTTGTTTTAGAAAATTATTGAACATAAAATAGTGTTCATTTATTTACTTAGTTTGTAGTCAGACAGAACATTATTTAGTATATTCAAAATGCAAAACTAAAATAATAATAATAATGAAGAATAAAAAGGAAACAAGCATTCAATCAATTTAAAAAATAAAGAAGTTCATTTCATTTTACACACAATGAATCGATTCAATTTCAATAAATTTTATTATAAGACCTATTTACAATACGATGATGCATTTTTCATTCAATATTCAACATATAAATTGTAGGCAATATTTAAAGTAATGCATGCCGGTAATAAAATTTATCAAGACATAAAATTGTAAAAGTAAAAACAATTCAATAAAGTAGCAAATATATTTAACTGGACTTGAAATATTTATTGATATTTTGTTAAAAGATGAAATTTTATAAATTACTTTATCATAATTGAAATTTGAAAATACACGCATGAAGACGCCAGAATATTGCCAATAATTCTGAGAATGAATAAATTTAATTAAGGGATCTGTTCACACAAAAATCCAGAAATTTTATTCAAAAACACATTAAATCGATAAAGGTCAATAGCTTTATGATTTTTTTATATTTATGAAAGTTACTGATGGTGTCTATCTTTGATGTGATGAATATACCCATAATGAGAAGGAAAAGTGATAATTTTACATCTAACAATTCATCAACACTGACGCATTCAAATCAACTAAAAATAGAACTCAATTTCATTCACAACTATTTTCATGATTCTCATTCACAAGAAAATAACAATTTCAAAATAATTTTCAACAAACAGAGCATAGAACAATATTTTTTATCTGATTTTCTATAAAATTAAATACCAACAACAATCAACATAAAGACAAAATACTTCACTTTATTTTTGTGCGTGGCAGCGACGTGTGAGTGATTCATCTCAAGTATTTTACTTTTTTTTCTAAAATGCCAAGAAAATTTTAAGAAACGCTTAACATGAAAAGTTTTTATAAGTTCATTTTGGTGAGTAGTTCATTTTATTCGCTTCATTTTATGTAGAAGCTGAAAAAAATTGTAATGGGAGAATATTTTGGCGTTAATTAAAATTTTAAATCTTCGTCCTCTTGGTTTGAACCGCAATCGTGGATTGAAATGTCTCGTGTAGTGTTTTTGTAGAACTTGGGATTGTTGGCGAGCATTTTTTAACTCTGGTAATTTGTCCTGTAACGTGTCCTCTTATTATCAATTTTCCTTTAGACCAACGATAAAGAGGTGGACAAATGACCCTTCAATATGATAAACGTAGAGCATTTCTTTGGAAATTTATTTGAAAAAATCTTCTGTAGAAATGTATAAAATATCAACGATATTCCTTTGGTTTTTCTAAGTGGAAAGATTCTCTTAGTTTTTTTTTTCTTTTTATTTTATTATTTTGTTATACATTTAATTTAAAAATTGTGTAATGATGTTATGTTGTTTGTTTCTTAAATTTAATCGTTTATTCGAGTAGCTGTTTGTTTTCTTACTAATAAATTAAAGTAATGAAACATTATTTTTTTAAAAAAACAATTAAAATATTGTAAAATCAGGATAACACCATCGATTAACTTTTTTTCCCTCTTTTATTCAATAAATTGCCACAAACACGCAGAAACAATACAAATTTGTTCTGTGGCCACATATGATTTATTCATAAAATACACATTTTGTATTTGTTTCATTCTTTTTTATATTTGTCGTACTCTGATTGGATTTCAGTATCGTTTGATCAAAACAGAGCGTGGTCACTCAAACCATTTTCAAATAAATAATATTCCATTTCACAGTCAAAAAAGTGTCATTTTAATTTTAACTAATTTAAATTAATTGATGAATGACGATATGATGATATGTGATACTCAATATTGTATTTATTTATGTGCTACCTGGACGAATGCTCACTTAAATTGAGCATTAATGTGAAATTTTGATGTGTTTTTTTATTATAGATATACATTTAAATTTTGATTTATGAGATTATTTAGTGCTTCCGTCTCTAGAAATATTTTTCTATACACTTCACTTAAAATCTGTCGTGTTCGTCACATGATTAATAAAATATCATGCTGAATTTTTCCCACAATTAATTTTATTTCTTACACTAAAATAATTTGAGATTTTATTAGAATTTATGTGGGTCTTTAGTGTTAATAAAAATTTTAAACAAATATAAATTGTGTAAAATTTCCAAAATATTAACCATCTGGAAGTAAACATAAACCTAAAAAAAAACATAACATAAATTGTGTCTCATTTTTTATTTCATACCATTTCATTTCATTTCATTCATAAAAAGTAAAATTAAATAAGTGGAGAAGTCAAATAAATATTTATAAACAAATTTGACATTTAATCGGCAAATAACAAGCCAGGTTCACATCACACAACATTAATTTTTGACGAGCATATAAATGTGATGTTCTTTAAGTTGTACAACAAAATATCAACACTTGTCCAAATAATTGCTTAACATGAATATTTCTCTGTCTTGTCTCGTGTTATTAATGTTAATTTGGCAACTGGAGAATTTTTTTTATTATTTTTGTTAGATTTTTGAACTTTATGTTTGTCAACAAAAATTATTCAAAAGAAAATGAGTTTTTTAATGGTAAGGTTATTTTTGTACTTTCTAAAGTTTCCAACGGCCTTTATATTCTCTAGATAATTTATTTCTTTTACATCTTCCGTTTTATGCTGAAGATCTCATTAAATATTTAAGATGAGATGAAATTTTTGTCTTCACTCAATGATTCTAATGGTGTTTAATGTTGAAACCTTCTAAGCTATTTTATTGTTATTTAAGGATCCTCAGTAAAAATCTCATTACTCAAAGGAGTGTTTGAAATGACATATCAATAAAAACAATCAAGCTTTTTAGTAGCAACCTTTTAGTAAAATTTTGTAATCCATTGAAATTGATTTCATTTTTATTATTTATTGCACTCAATGTTATGTAATATTTTTTTTTCATTTTGAATGGAATAATACTGTAAAATGTTGAGTTATTTATAATTGAGTAATTGTCAAATTAGCTAAAAATAGATAAATTTTGTTTTTTTTTCTTCAAATAATTATGGAAAATTTATATCACACAAATTGATTTTAGTGACTTATATCATAGTAAAATTATGTGACTATACAAATTTTACGGTTATATTGATCTACTAGTGTGATCTAGTGTAGTTTATTTATTTTTATCTAAAATTTGTATTTTCAATTTTTTTTATCATGTATTCGACAACGAAACCGACGCAAAGTAAGCGAAAAACGTGAGCGACACTAATTAACAAAAATAGTTTTTCTTGCTTTCTTCTTATTTGACGTACACTCAAAATGACACACACACATGCTATGAATTTATATGTCATGTGATTTACGTATATTGTCTCTGTTTGCTGTTAGAATTTAGATTTTTTTTGTGTGTTTTATAAATATTTTGCGTCATAACACACATTTTCAATTGAATATTATAGTTTGAAGATTATATTTTAAAAACTGTGAACACTTAAAATCATTTCAGCGTTAAATTATCATTTTTCTTCTTTATGTTTTATTAAATAAAACAAATCCCGCAAAACTGAGTAAAATAACAATGTAACAATTTGAAAATTTATAAAGAAATATTTGTGAAAATTTATAAGAAAACAAAGTATATCAACATGTTAGTCTTTATTGCAACACAATTGTATTACATTTATGAAGAGACATTATTGAGGCAGGTTAAGAAAGATAATAAATCACAAAATATGTTTAAAGCGCGTGCGGTAAATAAAATTTAAACATAATTTTTAATTTCCGGATTTGATTGAGTGATTTCTAGTGCATTTGTGTATTTATTCTAAACACTGAAACTAAAATTAGGGTCGAGAAATTGACTTTCAAACTTAATAATTTGACTTTTGTTGATAGTTGTTTTACTTTTTGTAGTTTCTTCAATACTTGACAAAAAATGTAAAGGTCAATTGTTAATTAGAATTTCTTGTATTTCTAGCTAAAACTAAAACTGATTTGATACATCAAATACCATAACATTATTAGACAAAAGTCAAATCAGCGCCACAAAATTCATTAAAATAAAATACGAGTCTCTGCAAAATATGATGTGATTTTCATTAAATCTGATTTAAATTGACGCATCATAAAGCGCTAAAATAATATATCCATATTATTCATAAACACTATATATACATAAATTTATGATCTAAACTCCTAATAATAATAATATTGCTCGTTAATGCACATAAATAGATAATTTTGTCAAGGAAATGACGATACAAACACAACGACATCTTCGTAAGGCATACAGAAGCGCAATAGTATGTTTATTTTTTTTTTAATAATAATTATTATTATTATTTATAAACAGTATGGAGATTTAATGTGATTTTGCACCGGTTAGTGTCAATACATAATAATAAATTTGTATTCGTTCTAAGATGGTGCATTGTATGTGAAGAAGAATTATATTTATATTTATTATGATTAAATTTATAAATGCAATATTAATCTATTTATGTGTATAATGGAGACAGTGATATAAAAAGAAGTGAAATTATTGCACACACATTCAAATGACGTTAAACAAACACACACATAATTGAAATTACTTGATGATCATTTATAAAAAAAATAGACCAATATTAAAAAACTACGTTAATTATTTTCGTCCAGTTCAAAAAATCATTAATTTTTCATGAGAATTTCATATTTGTATAAAAAAATATTTTGAAAAAGTTCATTTCAGTTTTTTTTAATAAATTATATTTAAATATTCGCAATAATTTGGCTTTATATGAAATAATTTTCTGTTAATAACGAAATTAAAATTTAATTTAAATTATTTAACCATGGATGCATATTATTTCATATTTAAACAGATGGAAAAAAGAAAAGTTTATATACGTACGCAATATTGTTTTAAAGTCGTTTTAATGGTTTTATTGTCACGATTTAACTTTGTTTATTGGATTAATTTTTCTATTATTTTCTTTCGCAATTTTGATGACGATCTATGAATTCAGGAAATTCAAAGCTAGGTATTTTATTTTTCTGTGTCTCTGTGTAAGGATCCGCAAATTCATGAACTTTTCAGACACGTTTTATCTCATTACTTTAAATATAAAATGAGTTCTGTTTCATTGTACTGCCCTCCTGTAACCCATTTAAACTTTATGGTTTATCTAATTTTTAATCTTACTTCATCCTCTTATTTTGACAGGAATAAAATAACGAAGCCAAATTGAAAAACTACTAAATAAAATATGATTGCAATTTTAATTTAACTTTTGCTTTTATCATATTTCGAGTGCTCCATAATTGAAATAAAAACAAATTCAAAACAAAACATCTCTCTAAATTCATAGAAAAACTATTTTTATTGACACAGAAAACTCCACTGTTATGTTAAATGGAATTATTTATAAATTTGAAATACGAAGATAATTTAACATGTTCGTTTGTGGTCTTATTAAAAAGAAGTTTTGTTCTTCAGAAGTCTGCAACTCTTGTTTCCTTTTTAGTTCATTTTTGACTTTTTTTTCATGTTATTTGTGGAAAATACTAAATTTCAAACATTTAAAATTAAAATGAGGGTTTTCTTTCATGTGTGTCACTTTCTTGTTTCTGTACCATCTATAACATGGATATTTTTCAGAAAATGCAATTTAGATAGATGAGAAAATAAAATGATGACATTATGATAGATGTGTCGCTTCGTCTACTGTATATTTTATTATTATTTCAAGCATTTTGTTATAAAAATTATGTTTTATAAATGCATGGAGACAAGGATAAACTTTTAAATGAATTTTCACTTTTCCAATAGCCTTAGGATATTTTCTATCTGTGGTATCTTTGCATAGAGCTCATTTTTGACTTTTTAATTTTTTTTTTTTATATTTTTATTATAGTTTTATACATTTTATGAACAAAATAAAATGTACGAGTTATAATTTATTTTTTATTGTTATTTATTTGTAAAACCAAATGTCATCATATTTAAATTTAATTTTGTGTGAAGTCAATCACTTTTTCAAACTCCAAGACACTAGGTTCCAGTTTTTTACAACTTTGGAGGTGGCAATATTGGTCCCTGTACGGTTTTTTTGTTTTAAGGTACACAGAAAATAATATTTTATAACATTTTTACAAGCAATAACTATTAAAAGCTCCGATAAAGATATAATCAGTAGAATTAATAACAACCTACCTCAATTTCATTGCAAAGCATCTCAAATCACATTAACAACATTATTAACTCCATTTGTTTCCGTATCAAATATTTTTTCACATTTTCATGCACAATGATTGCACTGTATACACTTAATAATAACAGCAATGCAGTTTAAAAGCGCAAAATATAATTTGCACCATCTGGTATATTTCAACTCTTCTATAAACTCTAAAATTAAGACTAAATATTCCAATACAATCAATTTATATTTAAACTAAATAGTTACTAAAGAAAATTGAGATGGTTATAAAATCAATACAGTATTAATAATATCACATTATATTTTTTTTTTTATTAGAGTTCACAGCAGGTGTTTGTGTGTGCCAACAAAATGTCATACAGTGCAAAACTATTCACATGTGTGTGTGTGTAAGTTGATCAGTGGCAATATTAACTAAAAGCCTATTAAATTAAATTGAAATGTTAAATAACATTAGCTACACATTTTCATGTGAAAATAATTGGTCGAAACAAATGGATTGCATACAAAATTAACTGTAATTAAGAGGTGGATTAATTGCTTTAAGTGATTGTACTGCTATCATTTAAAAATTGATTGTACAGTGAAAATTAATCAAAATCGCTTGTATTAAATTTGGATCAGAGAAAATGTTAATTTACACCTGAATCAATCACATGTGCAATTACAATGAATCATTTGTTTATATCTGACAAAAAAAGTGATAAAATAAAATTGATATCACGGAATTAAAAGGAATATATGCTTAGTTGATTTTTACATGTCTTTAAGAAAAGTTAAAGACTAACTTGAATAAATTGTGCGTAAATTACGTGATTAATGGTTGATCATTTCATTCTGATTACATTTTTTCTTTGTTTTTCATTTCTATTTTTTGCCTCTTCTTGCCTTTTTTATGTATTTTTTTTTTTATTAATTCGTAAAAATTTTTATACAATCTTTTATTCAAAGAGGTTACTTCACATTAAATGATGATGATGATGATGTTTGTTTGATCCCTTGTGATTTTTTTTTAATAAAATTTATTTGCTCTACACACTTATGGTGCATATCAAAAAGGAATGAATATGTGAAAAATATATTGGAGATCAAGATAAGACATGGATTAGTACTCGTTCTTAATGTTTTTCGTCTTTTGTTCATTTCGAGTTCATTTTAAGAGCTAAAAATTCAATCTTAAGCACAAAGTATTACTTTTGTCTGAACAGACAAATTTTATGAACGAAAAAAAAATGTTACTGATATCATCAGCCAACACAATTGACATCAAATTCATATATATTTACATTTACCCACTTAATTGAAAACAATTGATAAACAATTTATTTGTAATATGAAACGAATATTTAAATACAAATTCAATCATACACACTCACACAATTCTGATCATATAAGTTGAATATTGATTAGTCGTCTCAAATTTATATGTTTATGGGTTGATTTTCATATTACTTACTACCACAATTGTAGAACAATATCAAATGATCATCGTTATTAAATGATTGATTAAATTTAATATTTACAAAATGCCTTCATCTTTTGTCATTTGAGGTTATCTTTGCTTTACTTTAATTGTTTTAATCATGCATTTAAAGAATTTGTAACAAAATTGTTTGTTTTGTAATTTTATTTTCAATTTTTGAAGAAAATTACGCTGTAGAGATCTTCTTTTCTTGTCTGCCTTGAAATTAGTGCTTATATGATCTTTTTTTATGAAATGAATTTGAATAATTGTAACTAATGATTTTTTGTATCCTTTTTTCTCTTTCCAGGTAAGCCATAGACCATTATTAAATCACAATCAAGAACTATTTCCAAAAGCAGTTTTTGTATGAAAGTGATCAACTTTAATTTTTACGATTCAATGCCAGGGCAGACAATAATCCAATCCGGAAATTGTCGTAATAATTTAATAATAAAATTTTTAAAAACAAATCAGTTGAGAAACCAGAAACCACTGACCAATTTTTATGACTGAAGTAAAAAACATACACTTTTCGTTTCAAACTAACAGATTTTCTTGTTTAAAATACAAGACAAGTACAAGAGAAAAAAAAATAACATAAAAATTTACATTTTACGATCCATCAAATAGTCATTTTGTTAAGTAATATAGTTATAACACTAAAAATCTATTTTTTTGTCTGTTTTGTTCTTTTCTTCATAGTTAGGGTTAAATGAGAAGCTATAAAAAATATACTATAAATGTTAGTCAAGTTCATATAAGTGATTTATTTTGAAAGAATTGCGTAATGTCGTAAACATTTTTACGGAATCTCGTCATTATCAACGGCTAAAATTAACATTCATTTTACATTACAATCAAATGCAATCCGCTAATGTATAATTTTCAGCTATTGCAAATATGACGTGATTCGGTTGACAGGTAATTTAAAATTTCATGGTTATTGTGGTTTTATCATAACTGACCGCAATAAAATTACTCTTTATTTTTATAATTTTAGTCAAAAAAGTCCATCTGGTGTTAAGAGTACTCAATGTATTGAACTCACACCTGGAAACAGTGGGATGGTTTGGAGAAAAATCTCCACAGGCACTAGTCACTTCACGTTTTTCTTTCATTTTAAGGTCAATCAATTTCATATTTGATCAAAGTTCTTATTAATTGTAATCTTATTAATCTATTTAAAAGGATACAAATAATGTCAAAAACCACGTATTAGGTGATAAATCTTTTTTTTACACTGCGTGTGACTTTTCATAATATATACTTAATGTTGTTGTGACTTTAATGATTCAAACAAAACAACAATTTATAAGTTATATGCGTTAAATCACCCATAGAAACAACCAAAAATAAACATGCAATAAATTTTCATACAATTGTCTTATTTTTCTCATTTTCATTCTTGTAATTTTCTATTGTTTTAATTTTATATTTTATATACAATTTAAAAACAATGAATGACGATGGTGATTTTTCTTTTTTATTTGTTCCCATTGTGTTGATTTTTCTTGTCAATCATAAATTAAATTGTATCGTACACATACACACACCTATATTAACTGTATACTGACTAAATAACAAATAAACGATGCCAGAATAATTAAGAGACACCGTGAAAATGTACGATGTTGAAAAGAGTTGTATTGTATTTGTAATTAAAAATATGTTTCTATTGACTTCTAAGAAACAATCAAGAAATAACAAGACGGGTACATGTGATTAAAGTCAAAAGATTTTTCAAAAAAGCTTAAATTATTCAACGTGGCTCATGTATTGATGATTCAACGAGTTTTTATGAAAAAAAGTAATCTTAAAATTAATTTTGTACACGAAGATGAAATTTGTGTAGTTTCATTTTTTATCTTGTTTGCTATCTTATCAAAAAAACTAAATTTTTTTGTTATTACGACACTGAACATAATTCAATGATACGCAGTGTCTATCTTAGTGTTGCATTAAAATGAAGTTATTTTACAAAAAATTGCTCAGTTTCATAGTTTTATTCAATGTTCTGAGGTTTAAGAGTGCATTTGAATTATTAAATTTGATTGAGAAACCAATTTACAAATGTATTTTAAATGATTTGAACACATGTGTTTTCAACAATGTAACACTTAATTCAACTCACTACGAATGGGAACCAACAGCTGACACTCCAGACTTGGTTTTTGCAATAAAATTTTTGAGATCAAAAATTCCAGTGGTTACTAAAGACATATGTGAAACTTTTGCATATTTGAAGGAACTTTATTTGGAAGCTTTGGAAATTGAAGCAATAAAAGAAGACGCATTTGTTTTGTGTTCTAATCTTGTCAAATTGGAATTATATAAAAATCGTATCAAATCCCTCCCTAAATTTACTTTTTGGTATACAACAAAACTGCAGTCACTGGATTTGGGTGTTAACCAAATAAAAGAATTATCTGATTACAATATATTTTCCAACATGCCAGACCTAAAATATTTAGCTTTGCAAAGGAATAATTTGACAGAATTTTCACCAGAACTTGTAAGACAAAATAAGCTTTTAGAGACTTTGTATTTAGAAGCTAATGATTTCTCGGAATTGGAAATTGAAAAAATTGTTGGATTCCTTCCAGGTTTGAAATTTTTTGATATTGACGATAATGAGATTTCTTGTACGAGAACGGTAGAAATTTACTACCATCTTCAATCAAAAGGCATTAATTCTGGACGATTTAATCACAAAACGCGATATTACCAGCAAGAAAGGGTCTTTGATAAATATACCTGTAATCCTGATGTTTCTTGGATGGCTTCAAATTATAGGAAAAAGAATTCATTGATTGAACAGCGTATTCTTGAAATGGATGAAAAACTATCAAAAATTGATGGAACCAACAAAAGATTAGCAGCAAAAATTATTAAAATTGAAGCTAAATTAGAAGAAATTGGTGAAATGTTATCAAAAATTTTAGAATCGAAATAATATTTCAATAAAAGTATGAAAATGTTGAATGAAATTCAAAAAAAAAAAAAAATCCAAATACACCTCAGAAAGTAAAACTCGTTTTTAATTAGATTAATAGGATACAGATTGATTTCTAGTGTTTATTTGCTTAATTTCATCTAATGTTTATCCTTCTTTATTTTATCTGGGTCACAGATTGTGCATAACCTTTACAATCAATAATTCCTTGAATGCTTACATTTTATAAATTTAAAAAGGTAATTTGAGTTAAAACAGCGAAAAAATGCCATATTTTACAGGCATTTATGAAGATTTATTGTTAATTTTGTTTCATTTCATTGTATTTCCGTTTTTGTTCTCATTTTCGCTCTTTTGATGTAATAATGTTTATTTTTATAACGTTTTCAATTTCCCGTTTGGCCTATATTTTACTTTAATTTAACAGTTGATAAGAGATTTGAAATGAAAAGTCTGTTGATTTCTGTTGAACATACTGAATTTAATTTTTGCCACAGTTTTTCATGCTTTTTTTTAAACGCTCTGAAATATTCATTTTGAATGGTGAAATTTAGTAATTTTTTATGATTTTGCTGATTTAGCATATATTTGACAATGAACACTGACGCAAACACAAAAAAAGGTCGTTCACATGACATTTTTGTTGTATGTAGCTGTCTCCTCTACATTTTTGTATTGAAATCGTATTAAAGTAAAAAATTTACGCAAAAAGATAATCACTCGACTATTCCGGTGTTTTTTTTTATGATTATAAATGTATTTCAATACAGAAGGAAGGATAATTAATCATTTTTCTTGCTTCATTTTATTTATTTATGTATTTTATTTTTGTTGTACATTGAAAGAAAATTTGGTTTTGAAAACGTGTCATTAAATACAACAGATATAGCATAATTTAATGGAGTTCTTTGAAGACTATTATATCTGAAAATGAGTGACGATTAAATGAAAAATATGAAAAAAATTTTAAACACGTTCTCAAGCATTTAATCATATCGTTTTTTAAAAAATATTTTCATTTTAAATACAACAAACAATAGATTTGCTTTCAATTCAAATTTTGTATTCTTCATATTCCTTTTGAATAAGACACAATTGAGATGTAAACGAGACGTAAAAAATAATCTGCAAAACACCTTGATTTTTCTCATGCATGAATCAACACAAAATGTAGAAAACATAATCAAATCGAATATATATTTTAACTTTTCATCAAAAATCAACAGACATGAATTTTATTCAGTCTTTCATTCATTGAGAAGAAGAAAATCCGCTTTCTTTAACAACTTATTTTAATTTAATCCCTGTTATCTGTGTTATGATTATTTAATTTATACTTTTTGAATGATATTTTCTTATTATTATTTTAACAAAACAAAATATTTAAATTGTGAAATTAACACCTGTAAAGAATTTCACGCAAAAGTTGAAAAATAAAATAAATATTAAGAAGTCGTTTAAATTTGTATGATACCCTATCAAGCGTAAGCAGCATTATTTTGTTTAAAGTATTAAGTTTTGTTATTTTGATTTTTTATGGTTATAATCTCTTTGAAACGAAAATGCTTTAAACTGAATTGTGATTTTCTTTTTTAGAAAGTTTACTCATCATGAAACTAAAGGGTATGTTGCATTTTTCTTTTACATAATCAATTGAAATAAAAATGATCAGATAAGATAAGATTTGTCAGGTGGCTATTACACCTTCACTTAGACTATAAGTCGTGTCTACTTTTCATACCGTTAACATCATCCGCTTGCTAGCTTTTATACTGTCATCCTAAGCAGTCACCATCTTACCTAGCCTTTTTCTCAAATTGAGTAGCCGTAAAAAAAGACATTTGAGAAGTTTTATGGCCGAAGCGAGATTCGAATTGACAGCTCACTATTGCACCATACAATCTCCATTTAATCGACTTGAATAGCTGAATTTTGTACTTAAATTTTGAGAATCATGCATTTTTTTCAACTTTCATAAGTATTAAAATCAATTAACTCATTGTATTTTACAAATTTAATAATTTACATTCAAAATAAAGGTCAGGATCGATGGTCGGATCAACATAACTTAACTTTTTTAAAAACATTTACATGAATTGTTAAAGGTGAAATAACGATTTTCAGCTAATCAATAATAAAGTTAAAATGTTTTCGAGTAAAAGTTGAAAACTCATATTAAAAAGTTAAGTGATGATAACAAACAAAAAGGTGGGCGAGAAAAGATTCTTAAACAAATTTATTACTTTAATATTTCACGTGAATTTTTCATTACATAACGTGCAGATAAGTAAAGCATAGTATAAAAAAATCAGACGATAGGGTATGATTAAAATATATTTGAATCAAGTCAAGCATGAATTAAAGATAAGAAACTGGTGTAGTTGGGAGTCAAATGATTGCACTTGTAATGGAAACTATAAATTAAGTAAAATTTATCTTTTGAAAAAGTGTAAAAATTAAATTAAAGTATGAAAAAATTTGAAGAAAAACAAAATTTTCGTACACACTCAACTGCTAGGAACATAAAACATCGTCTCATGTATTTACGATTGGCCTTGACCTCATCCTTTTGTTACTCTATTAGAAGAAAATTCTATCATGTGCAACCTTCTATTTTTTCCCTCTCATACTCTCATAATTTTAAGAGTAGAAAAACAGCAAAAACGTTTTTTTATTCCATATCATTTTGATTTTCCTATGTGTTTGTGTATTAAAACCTGAATAAATCGAAAAATACTTTGTCATCACTCATTCTTTAAAATACTCATACCAACGACATTCCAAACCTACATTGAAGCTTATGGAGGAAATAAAATGTTCCTACGTATTTCTTCATACCTCCTTCATCAGCTAAATCTAACAACAATAATGACACGTGCATACAGCAATTTAAAATGATTTTCCTCTTTACATGAGAGAAATAGAAAAAGATTGAAATTGAAAATGAAATATTTTTGATTGAATTAATGTTTACACAAGAAATATACGGTTACATTTATGAGAAGAAGAGGAGAAGACGAGTTTAAAAAAAATTATGATGATAACAGATATTTGAATTGGTTTTATTAAATTTAAAATGTATATTAAAAAGTAATGTAATGAAGTTTGATATGAATAAGAGCAAACAAAAAAAAATATTTTAAATCATATGTCAATGAAAAGTAGGGTTTGGTTTATTTGGTCAATTTATCTTCATGTATTTGATATGTAAATGTCATGGTATGAATTGGTTGCCTGTCTGTCTGTCTGTCTTATACTTAGACTCGTCAGGGTGTAGAATCAATTTTACATTTAAAAAATATTTCAAACAAATAAGGTCAGCTTTAAGACTTCCTCATCTCTTTGCCGAAAGGTCATAAGGGAATAAGTCGTATCATTTAAATATCCACGGACAAACAACGTGTTTGGTAAAATGGTTTGGTTTTTTTTGAATGCATAAATTAATAAACTTTCATTTACATTTGAAATTAAAATTTAAATTAAACAAGAAAATAGGAACTGAAATTCAATTAACTCATCACACTTAAAAAAATTAAATCATTTTGACGTTGTTTTTTTAAAAAAAAATAACGTAATTTCCTATCAATTCTATTTTTAGATTTATCATAAAAATATTACCGTTAGAATCAGGGGAAAGTAATTTTTCTTCTGAAACCACCATTGGGCTTATTGTAGAACGGTTAGTTAATGTTGATAAATTCATAATTATTTTGTTCCTAAAGTGATTTATTAAGGATGATTTTGTCTCCTCCAATAAAAACCTTCTTTCTTGATTTCTATTCTATTAATTATTTTTTTGTGATACAAGTAGTAAGAAAGTTACCAGTTCTGGAACCATACCCAGTTCTGGAACCATACCCAGTTCTGGAACCATACCCAGTTCTGGA
>LN483483.1:394447-469558 GCA_900002565.1 Culicoides sonorensis | reverse complement strand
GATAGGATAGGATAGGATAGGATAGGATAGGATAGGATAGGATAGGATAGGATAGGATAGGATAGGATAGGATAGGATAGGACATTTTCAAGTAAAGCTTTATTTCCATTCAATTCATTTCATTTCAATTGAGGCCATACAGTGACCTTGACTATATGGCGCTCTTTTTTATGTACTTCATACATTTATTTTTTCCATGAATAAACGGAAAGAAAATAGAATTCTGCATAATTTTTTTCACAATATACATGACAAAACATACAATACATTTTTTTTCTCACTGTTGCCAACAACTTTGAATACTCCTCAATGCACAATACAAAAATTTTTCACATATTCATTCTCATTGTTATTTGTGTCTCATAAAGTATATAATTTTCATGTTATTTCGCATATTACATACAAAAAGCACAAAATACGAAAAAAAAACAATCAATTGAGAACTTAAAAACCGCATTTAATGCTGCATTTTTTTTCACAGTTTTAAATTCTCACTCAACTAAGTTTGTATTGAAATTGTCAACTAATTCCTATTATAATGAAAATTTTCATTTCATTTTATAAGCTGTAAGAAAACTATTTTTAGCTTAGACATGACATACAATGTAACTTTTTTGTTATTGTTGTGTTATTGCATAATTTAAAATACTTTCAAGGACATTCTCACATTTAATTCCTTGTTAAAGCTTAAATAGAATTAAATTTAGTGGCAACTTGAGATGAAAATTTTTCATTAAATTGAAATAAGATGAAATGTTTTTGATAGTAAAGTGAAATTGATGATATTTAAGATGAGGTAATGAGAGAAGAGTAAGAGCTTTTACCATGAAATATGATCATATTAACTGCACAAGCTACGAAGAATGGCCTACTTAGCTTTTAATGCTTTGAGAACCACTGCTATTGACTCTTTACAAGTGCTTCTCAATTTACCTCCATTTCAAATCTTTGTGTAGTCCGAGTCCTTGAGAACGTTGTATAGGCTAAAACGAAAACGTCTGGGATCAAGGCTGGCTCTGAATATCCTTAATCTGATGATTAGAGACTTGCCTATGTTTTTAGTTTTTTGTTTAGCTTTTAGTGTTCTATCTTCGAGCCGTAGTGATTGATCTGAAGTTCCTGGTTCCTTACCACAAGCTTTAACTGGAGACTGGAAGGCCTGCTACACTGACTGATCACTCATGGACGGCATTGCTGTAGCGGGATACTACTCGGATGATTTTGGCTTCTCCTCGAGTGTATACCTAGGTCAATTTGCGACAATCTTTCAAGCAGAGATCCCTGGAGATTTTCGGAGCCAAAATCAGCACCTCTATCAACTGGCAAGCTGCCATCAAAGCTTTGGCTTCCTTACAGATCAATTCTAGATTAGTTCTTGAAAGCTTAACTGTACTTCAAGATCTATCTCGTTATAACGAAGTAATGATTGATTTGGTGCCAGGCCACAGCAATGTGTATGGTAACGAACAGGCTGATATTCTTGCTAAAATGGTATTTCTTCCACTTTCTCTGACCTACATGAATTCCAACAGGAAGGCTAGAAAGGCTAGGCTTTTCCGGGAATGGTGGTCCAATCAGGCGGATACTCTTAGATGAACTCGCCTCTTTATCAAGGAACCTGATTCGGTTTATTTAGACAAATGATCAGATTGAACTGTATTGAGCGCCGAGTTGTAGTTGGTATGTTCACTGGTCATTGTACTCTAGACTATCATCTCAGTCATTTTGACTCTAGAGATCCAATGTGCAAATGCTGCTCTGAACAAGACGAGACCCCGCTAGAAATCTAATCCGATCTACATGGTCAAACCTCCCTGATTTTGATTTCATGTAGTTGAGCATAACGTTCTTCTATTCTATATTGAGAATAAAAGTTCAAAACGAAATTCGTGATATTTTGAAAGTTTTATCAGAAGAATCGCCATAATGGAGACGCCTTGCTACAATTTCAAGCCCCATCCCTTTCACTTAAACATAGTTATGTCAATTAGAATACAAGAATCAATATAATGAGCATAAAATTCCATTGACGTGCTAATTTGCAAACGAATGACGCAATATAATATTTTTTTTTATGTTTTTGACAGTGACAGTTATAGCATACCATCATTTATATCACACACAAAAAAAAATCCATATTGAGTATTTTGGAATGATTCAACTCTTTTATTTTCATTTTTTAACATTCCAGTTTGATTATGAGTAGGAAATACATTTACTTGTATTGTCATGCCAAATCACATACTGTTTTGATACTAATCTGAACCAAAATAAATGGATTGTAGGAGTTGCATTGCTATTAAATGGAATTTTGGTTGTAAAAACCCCATATAAACACATTTTAATGAAATATTCGTTGATATTCTCAAATTGCATGCTCAAAAACTTACCTAACACAATTCAATCATTATCTCATACAATGAGTTTTATATTGCGAAGAAAAATAATCCATTCTAAATCGAAGAAATAAATAAAATGAAATGAAAACGAAACGACAAGACCAATTGCTATGACATTTGATCCCTTTCACAGACTAATAACGATGATTTTTTTTTATATTTTACGTAAGCAGAAGAAGAAAAATAATAAAATCACAGCATCACTTATTATTCGATATAAAAGTAATTGCAATTTTTGTTTTTGCTATTCAGATTGAAGTCTTCTTGTCTAGACGGCTGACGACCATTCACAAAACACTCAAAGTTTGATGTTGAATGATCACTCAATGTATAATTGAGCTGTTATTGTAATATAATTACAGAGCTAGGCTTTTATGATCAATTTTGTGGTCTGGTCTACTTTTTTTGTTATATTGATTTAATTTTATAATATATTTCGTGTAATAATTTGATTATAAAATTAAATGCAATTTGAATTTTGTTTGTCGGGCCCTCACACAAAGCATGGTTGTGTGATTGTAACCTATTTAAAATGAAATGTAAATAAAGTAAAGTAACACACAAACAAGATAAGAATCTATTGAAAAATGAATTATATTGCGACTTTGCATAGTACTTGGTGAAAGTAATCTTTAAATGAATAAAATGAAACATTTCTTAAGAAGTCTTCGATTTGATGTTTTTGGGTTTTTTGCAACGACGAAATATTTTAAGTAACAAAAATATATAAATTTTTATTTAGTTTTGATGATTTTTTGAGAAATCATTAATAACTTTTTTCATTTATTTCCATTTCAGAACGGACGGTACCGAATCTCCAATTCTACCGGATTCAGAAACAGATGGTCATAGTGATAAACCAAAAGCCAGATATGGTGAATTAGTAATATTAGGGTAAGTAGTTGCCTTACAAGATGATCTTGATTTGTTATCTGTCTAGTGTTCTAACATGTCTATGACATTGAACATTCGTAAATGTAAAGTAATTTTGTTTAACGATCCACTTTGATTACACAATTTATAGACACTCTCTAGAACGATGTTAGGTCATGAGGGACCTTGGCGTTTTGTTAGACTCGGAAATGAGATATAACAACCATATCGACCAACTAATAGCTCGGGCTAATAGGATGCTAGGTTTTGTGAATAGAACGTGTATAAAACCACTCTGCTGTGCATTGGAACCTGTATACAGCTACACAGAAATCTAGGATTGAATCCGTGCAACGTAGATTTGTTCGTTTCGCGATTGGAGGATACGGATGGTCTAATCCATATGATCTTCCTCCGTACGAACATAGGCTGTCACTTCTTGGTCTGAATACTCTGATTAACAGGCGTGAAGCAGCTTATCTCTAGATACCCCTCAGTTACTTGATATGGTCGAATTTAATAAAAATCCCTACCCAATCAGACGTACACTGTCTTTATCTATAGTTACTCATCGTACTAGTTACGGTTTCAATGAAGTTCGGTAGAGATCAAATCAGCTCAAATCTGTCTTCTTCTGCCCTAGTTTCGCATCAAATAATGGACAGTTCAAGAATCTCTGGAATTAAGCTGCTCAACACAAAGCTTTCATATTGCAACTCATTAAATTTCCATAAAATTCCCTTTTCAAAATCACTTTACATGAATTGCACTTTTCTTTGAAGCGTATCTTATCCGATAAAATTCAATTAAATTTCTATTAATAGCAAAATGTTGATATAATTTAATAATAATTTTTTTTTTCCCATTCATCAACCACTTACCTAAGTAGGAGAACAATTGATAAGGAAATTCAAATAACAAATAAAACAATTAAAAGCGAAAACTTCCTGAAATGACAAAGTATTCCATTGTTGACAATAAAAAAGTAATTCGTAATAAATTTTGCGTGTGACTTCGCCTCAAGACAGACAACGCGCAATATTATTATAATGATAAAAGTAATTAAATATCATTCAGATTACAAGTGCTGACACATTGTTTTTTTTTCTCTATATCTTTGTAAATATTTGAATAAATGATACAAGACAAGATAGTATGAGTAAGTAAAATATTATGAATGAAATTGAAAGTGAACATATATTTAATTTGTTAACACACACAGACACATACACGATCTTATGTCAATAGAAAGATTTTGAGATTAAAGATATGTGATGTGAACAGTTTACATGAAATTCATTATCATTCACTTAATATTATCATTATTACAGTACATTTGTCTCCCAAGTGCATTTATAAGACAAAAAACGATTCAAGAGTGCATTGTTATTATTATTATTATTTTTTGTCATATGGTACAGTAACAGATTAAATTGAAAGTGAAATCATTGAAATGAAAAATATTGCAATTCATGCTTAAATTGACAGTTTTGTGACTTATCTCGTTTATTTGCTTTGTGGAATGACTTCCACTTTTCCTTTTAACGCATTTCAGTTGTGAGTGGGAGACATTTTGATTATAACTTTCATTGAAGGGCTTTTGACACTTTTCTTTTATTCACTTGATGTGTTATATTGATTTTTTATTTCAGGGGTGTATTAAGAATGTGTTTTCAATACCTTAAGGTTATTGGGATCCAAATTAAAATAATTGAAGAAACAAAGAAATTTTTAATATCTTTTAGAGCTACAACAGCAATTCAGTGGAAGAAAATTAGGGTAATGGAATGCCCTTAAAAATAACTCAAACCCTGGAGTACATCCCAAATTTATATGTTCTGTTTCGATCAACACTATTTTGGTAGGATACGTCAACACAATTCTCAGAAAACTGTAATCAAAATAATTAATCAAACGCTTAGCGATACCATTAACATATGTATTTACTAATAGTCCTTGAATCATGTTCTAGCAATGCACAAAAAAAAATCATATTTTTAACATTGAAAGTCAAAAAAGTATAGGATTCAATTAAACCAAAATTTATTCATAAATGCTAATAATGCGTGCGTATTAACCATAAACATAAATCGATCAACTAATTCAGAATTTGTGTGGTTAGTCAGTATTTTGTGGTAGTAACATAACTTGGATTTGAATATGAAATGAGATGTTCTTCTGATGTATGAATGTATTTAAATCAATATTATTCAATAATAAAATAAATATTATTTCTGTGTGTTTATAGGTTAAGGGATGTTCTTGAACTTTATGGAAATGTAAATTATTTGAATTATGTTACATTAATTATTAATTAATTGTGACGATGATGATTTTGATGACCTTAAACGATTGCTAAAGGAAAAAACAAAATTGTGTGTGCGCTTTGGTAATGAAATTTAATGAGTAAAAATACCAGGGTTCGGATATGGCAGTGCAGGAGTCCAAGTCCATATTTCAAGTTGTCCTCGATGACTGGAAATATTTTGGTGTAGTCTGTGTATTTGGTCTGTGTTTGTTTATACGTTTTTGTTGCTAACAAGCATTAACACACTTTAAGTCCATCATTGTAAGGTGCACTTCAAAATTAACCTCTATTTCATCTGCCTCGTTTTTATAGTTGTAGGTTGTTAGGTCATTAATAGATTGTATAATTCGATTTTTCTCTTTCTTGATAGCTTCACTGTTTCATTTTCAAACAATAATACAATATCTTGTTGATTGCGGGGTCGGATTTATCCACAAAAAGTTCTTGGTGGCTGTTATTATTAATATTTTCCGCATCTACAAATTCTTGATGTGGATATTTATATCCAGAAGCAGCATCCATACTTGTGGTTGCAATGAGTGTTAATTTGTTGTTGTTTCTTAGCTCAAGAACAGACTCTATTAGGCGATCAAAGTTTTTATTTAAGAGAACTTTTGTATTTATAACTATTTCTTTTTCATTTTGAAGTCAAATTTGACATTATTTTTGACTTAAACTATTGGAGGATATGATGGGAAAATACTTATGTTTTTAGTTTTACAGTCTTTAGATATTTGAACATATTGTGCCTTTGTCAAATTAAAATCAATTAAATGTGCTAATCTATGTTTTTGAATCACTTTGCAGTCATAGTTTTTTTCTCTGTTTTGTTTATGTCGATGGCTATATTCCAAAATGCTGTGTAATTTTTTTCCATTCTAATAAAAGTGTTAAAAACAGAAAATTGTTTAAAAATAATGATACTTACATTAATTTTTTCTATTTACTACAAAGAATGAACAGAATCCACCTTAGACAGGTTTTAAACTATTGAAACAGTTAAGTTCATTTATAATTTATGTTTTGTTGTTATTATTACTATTTGTATACTTGAATAAAATACAACAGTTTCTATAGTTATTGATATAGAAAGTAAGTCGTAAGTTGTAATGTAATCGACCTGTACTCTAAACAGCGAAATAACTTTTATCTTGATTTGCGTGTATGAGTTTGTACGATGTATATTTGTTTACTATGAGGAGGTTGTTTCAGGAAAGGAATCTCTATTATGAATGTAGGAAGAATAAGAAAACAGGTTCTTTAACATCATCATCTTCTTCTTCTTCTTTGTTTTATTTTTATTCTATTATTTTTATGGTATATTATGATAATAGAAATAATTTTTTTGTTTCGTGTCTTTGTTTCTAATTCATTGTTAGAAACTTAAATCAAATTAAATTTTTTACCTTTTCATTTTCAGATATAATGGCTTCTTGCCACAAGGAGACCGAGGTAGACGTCGTTCAAAATTCGTTCTATACAAACGTAGCGACTCAAATGGGGTGAAACGGTCAAAACATTACATAGTACAATCGCCACAAACATCACAAGCCATATTAGATACCACACAACACTCAATATCATACACATTATCGAGAAATCAGGCAGTGATTGTTGAATATAAGGAGGATCCCGATACGGATATGTTTCAGGTGAGCTAACATTTATCAAATTAAGCGAACTTTCACTCTAAATTAAATGGCGATTATAATTTCGATCCAAATTAAGACAAATAATCCAAAAATTATTATGAAATTAATTGAATAGCTAACATTTAACAGAAAATGCGTAGTACTGCCTTTTATTTCAACACAAAGACAAAAGTAGCATTTTATCATAATTTTTATTATGGAGGCAAATTGTTTACGTGAGACGATTGCAAAATAGCACTACATTCAATTAAATTGCGCTGTAATTTAATTTAATTTAAAATTCATTGATCTTCGCTTTTTCCTAAAACAATCCTAAACAAATATTTATTGTTTTATTTTTCTTTCTTTCTTTCTTACTTTGAAATTAAAACAAAACCGCATTTCAATTTCTCACACAACATTCGTGTGTCTGTTTATGACTTGAATTGAAGCATAAACACATGATATGACAAGTTTATGAATGAATTTTCATCATAAAGAATCAAATCAAATAGTAATGCAATTTTATAAATAAATTAAAAAAACGAAGAATGACAAGTATTTTTTATATTCAATTTTAATGTTTATTTATTTATAGAGTCAGATCTGATTCGAACGATGTGTGTTTATATATTTAAAATTTTAATTAATCAGCACTTGAAACTCATTAAGTCATCGTTAAGTGTAAATGAATATTAACCATTTATTAAGTGTAGCGAAAACAGATTTTTGTTTTGATTTAAAGTTGAATAATCTTGAAAAATTTATGGGAATATTCTGAAAAAGGGAGGGGAAATTTGAATCACTCTAAAACTTGAATTACTTTGAAATTGGAATCACTTTGAAATTGGAATCACTTTGAATTTGAATCTTGAATCACTTTGAAACTGGAATCACTTTGAAACTGAATCACTTTGAAACTGGAATCACTTTGAAACTGGAATCACTTTGAAACTGAATAACTTTGAAACTGGAATCACTTTAAAACTTGAATCACTTTGAAACTGAATAACTTTGAAACTGGAATCACTTTGATATTAGAATCACTTTGAAATTGGAATCACTTCAAAACTTGAAACACTTTGAAACTGAATCACTTTGAAATTGGAATTACTTTGAAACTGAAATCACTTTGAAATTTGAATCACTTTGAAACTGAAATCACTTTGAAATTGGGATCACTTTGAAATTGGAATCCCTTTGAAACTGAAATCACTTTGAAATTTGAATCACTTTGAAATTTGAATCACTTTGAAACTGGAATCACTTTGAAACTGAGTCAATTTGAAACTTGAATCACTTTTAAACTGGAATCACTTTGAAATTGAAATCACTTTGGAACTTCAATCACTGTGTAACTGAAATCACTTTGAAATTGGAATCACTTTGAAACTTGAATCACTTTTAAACTGGAATCCCTTTGAAATTGGAATCACTTTGGAACTTCAATCACTGTGTAACTGAAACCACTTTAAAACTGAAATCACTTTGAAACTGAAAACACTTTGAAATTGGAATCACCTTGAAACTAAAAGCACTCTAGAACTTGAATCATTATAAAATTTAAATTCTTTTGAAGTGTGAATCACATTTAAAAGGGAAATTTCGTACACATTTCACATTAAGATTAAATTTCATTTAAGGAAACATCCTCCATTTTATACATAAAAAATCACATGTCGCATAATTGTAACATACCACTGACTCAAACCACCAATCAGAATAGAAATTTTTATCAGCTAATAATTTTGCCAACACGTCACATTTTAATTGTTATCAAAATTCAAAAGAATAATTTTACACAATCACATATTTTTTTTCTCATAATGTGGGAGGATCTTCTAATGAATTCTGATTCATTTAAAAAATTTGGAAACGTTAATTAATTAAGATAAGAACCTTTTTATTTTTTATTCTATTAAATTTTTTTTGCACATTATTTGAATAAAAATTTACACTTCAATCAATAAAAATATAAAAAGGTTGTGAAACCGTGAAACCTAATTTTTTTTCTGATGAATTTCGTCAATTTTCAAGGGAAATGCGTAGGATGTTATTTTTTTAATAGTACACAAAAAAATGATACTAGAAGGGAAATTAATATTTTGATGCCTACTCAAAAAATTTTACTTTTTCTTTCTTTTTTTTGTTTGAATTATATAAAAATGAATGAATGAATGAATAATTCACGGTATCAAACAAAAAATCTTTATTGACAGAATCTACGTTTTCGATGTAATTTTTTTTTATTATTTCCATTTATATTCGCTATTGATTAGTTCCCTTAAATTGGGTGCATGTTCGATTTCCTTTAAAGCTATGAAGTTAGATACAAATAAAATTTTTCCTGCTAACATGCCTCTTTTTTCATCTCATTTTCATAT
The DNA here is from genome assembly GCA_900002565.1 of Culicoides sonorensis. Lineage (NCBI taxonomy): Eukaryota > Metazoa > Arthropoda > Insecta > Diptera > Ceratopogonidae > Culicoides > Culicoides sonorensis. Next base: position 459,963 of record LN483483.1, on the reverse strand, counting down.
GACATGGCCTTGTATTTTTCTTCTACTCCTCTATTTATAAGGACAAATGTCGAGAAAATTCTAACCGAAAAGAAATTCAAAGTACCATACCATAAATAATCATTATACAGTAAGTGAATGGGCCCAATAGTTTGACATTTACGTCAGCAGTGCCAACACAAAGAAAAACGAAAATAAAGCATGAACACCGCATGTTAAAATAAATTTAGATTTAAGAGAAAAATTGTTATTAAAATAAGAGGAACCTGGATATAAAAGCATATAAAGTAAGAAATTATACAGCTAATTTAGAGTAGTGTGAAATTAAAGTTAAAATATTAATTCTAGAACATAAAAAAAAGAAGAAAACAAAAACACAAAGAAAGTGACTAGAACATTCAAAATAATACTTAATTGTAAGAGAAATTTATTAACAATTGAACTAGAACTTAAATTAATATAAAATAATACTTACAGCGCTAAAATAAATATGACAACAGAAACAAAAATAATAAAACATTGATAGTCAGGATAATGAATTAGAAAGGGATTGTGTAAGTCATACACTATTAAATTAAAAATTAGGAAATAACACAATAAACTATTCCAGGTTCAAACCTTTAGTTAACCAATAAATTGTTTCAAAGTTACACTGTTGTTTCGAACCATCCGAATTTCTTCACAACAAATGTCATACACGTGCATGCGATTTTGTTTATTTTTTTTTTATTCGTAACAAAAATGATCAGAAAAACTTACATCTATAGATGTAAGCTTATAAGCACAAGTATGTCAAAAGTCAATTTTATTAGAAAAATATGTTTCAAAATAACATTTTAGCGAAAATTTCCATGTAATATGATACAAAATTGAATGGAGGCGTTAAATGGAGAAAATCCCCAAAATCTGTGATTTTGCTAATCGTTTTAAATGAACAAATTAAATTGATGATGCAATGAATCAATAAAAAGTGAGCTCATATTTCAGTTAAATGGCTTATTACATTTTTTTTGTAATGTAATTATTAAAATGACTACTAATCTGAATAGAAATTCCAATTTAATTGTAATTTGAGCGTACTTTAGCGTGATTCATAGTCAAATGCTCTTATAAAGTTATTGAAGTCAAATTAAGGCTCTTGCTCGTAATTTTTTATGTTTAAATGTAAAATTTCAATTATTTTCCCATTAAAAGTCAAATTTTCGACCAAAACCACATTTTTGCCTCTAAATCAATGGGTCATTGCAAAAAAATTATACAATGTTTCATTTTTATCAGTCTCCTTTGCAAAGCGATTCAAAGTACACAACAAAATACACATGATTCTTATTAACATAATTGTTCATTTGACTGTCTGATCAACTAACTGACATATAAAGTATCGGTTGTTCAAAAAAAACAAAGCTTATGGTCGTAAATTTGTTACTTTACTTTGTAACAAAAAATTTGTATGTAAAAAGATAAAATTTGAAAGCAAAATTTACACTTTGTATTAATTTTGTGCCTTTAAAGTTATTTTATTTTAATTTAAAGCTTGAATATGATAAAATTTTAAGGAGGAAGAATAGAATTCACACATAACATGAATAGAGTTAACTTTTTTTTTTTTACTTCTTTACATGAATTAATAATAACGTTGAAGCTTATTTATAATAAAATAAATAAAAAAAAAACAAGAATCGTTAACAAGAATTATTAATAATTTATATATAAAGAAACAGAAATAGCGCTCTATGAATGCTTAAAATGTACGACATGCTACTAAAATGTTACTTTTGGCGCGTAAGTTATAATTACAAAGGATTGTGGGTAAAAAAAAGAAATATTCAAGAGCTATAATTAGATTCTTTTTTACATTCTAGAAGTTTTTAATCCAAGAAACATTTGTAATAATGATTTTAGTGACCTCAAGGTACGGATTGAGATTTATTTTCGGTCCTGGTCCTGGAAAGGGGGTTTCAGATAACTGAGAAACTTTTTTGAATAAACTTCCTTTAGAAGCTGTCAGTTTAAAACACCTAGCGAACCACCACGATGTATTTCACACAGTATTACACTCAGACTACATGAGCTGACAGTCAGTTTTGGAAGTAATACATCTGACACTGTCGGTCATTTACACCTCAAATTTCACAGAAATTTTAAAACGAACGAACCACAACCTAACGTTAAACTAAAATATAGGACACATTTAAGTATTAAATTGAAATGCACACAAAAATACAAATAATTGAAAGACGCAATAAACTGAACATAAATAATAATGTTATTCATTCATTTAAATGAGTACAGATCCCTTTATCTAGATGTTATTACTTTTTTTTTTAAATAGAATTAAGCGTAGTATTCCATTGTACGTGATTTTGCGCGCCATATGAGATTCCTAATTCAAAGAAGAAGAGTGTTTCGTTTTTTTCTTCACTTCTCATTGTAAATTTTCATATAAAGTTTCATGTTAAATGTAAGACAATGTTCACTTACTTAGTATTTACAATAATATATCAACACAAAAAAAATAACACTGAACAAGGCAAAAGATATAACGAAACACACCACACGCATTGACTGACAACGTAAAGTGTAGGAAAGATCAAGCATAGCAAAATGAAACATGATTTTGTTTATAAAAAATTTCTTGTAAAACTTTTTTGAGAGGCGAAACATTGAGATACGATGCAAAACAATTTCTAAATAAAAGAAAAAAGAATTAGAAACGATTAGGATGGGTCAATTTATTGAGTGAGACCCTCTCACACAAGTGCCTAAGTTTCTGTTGATATTTATTAAAGAAGCTCACATGTGTGGATTCAATTTGGTGGGTGGATTCAATTGGGCGAAAGGATTTGTTTGATAGAAGTGGGGTGGATATGGAAATGGGGGAAATTGACAAGGGACAGGAACGAAACTTGTATGAATTCTAGGAACATTAAAGGCCGGATAATTTGATAGCTTGGCTGATGAAGAGTGTTTAGAAATACTGTAATGTTTATCAATTGGTGACTGGCTTGTTAAAGGTTTGTTAGTGATAATTTGCTCGTAGATTTTTCTCCAATGTTTGATTGTGGGTCTGAATTTGGATGTGTAGTTGACTCAACACCTGGAGGTACTCCTCATCCGAAAAGTAAACGGTTTCATCTGATTCACAACTAGCAAGGCATGTTTCGAGCCATTTTTTGTTCTGCTTCATTATTGAAAGTGGCTGGAAAGAATAAATTATTAATCTTTCTATTTTTACAATAAATTTTATAAAAAACTTACAGTTTTATTCATATTGATGGCATTAGTTGTTTCAACTATTTGCTTTTTGATTTCAAATTTATTCATTTTTGCAAATTTACTTATGATTTAAAAGAAAGCTTTTTTCGTGTATATAAAGGACTATATCTTACCTCGATTCGCTTTTGTTTATTTTCCACTTTCCTTAGCTCTTGAACCTGAAAAAAATAAATTTTAAATTTAATATCACTTCAACTTTAAATAAAAATTTGATCCACCTTAACAACATGTTAAGAAAAAATCACAAAACACATTCTTAAAATTGTTTTACACATTTTTTTTTTGTATTTCAAGACATCTTAAAAGCAGATTAAATCAAAATCAGGTGGTGTCAAATATCTTATTTTGTTTGTATTTTTTCCATTTTGATTGAAATGACAAATAATCAGCATTCACATCTAGAATTCTTTGAATATCATTTTAATTTGTATTTTGCTTAACCCATTTCTCGCATTACAACAATTTTGAAGTGTAAATAATTAAATCAAAGAACAATTGATACCTTTGTGCTATAATGATGATAATAATATGATACTTTTCAGTGTAATGTATAGTTTGGGTATCATCGTAATAATGATAACCATAAAATTGATTTTAGAGCTACACAAAAAAAAAACGAAAAAGAGAACAGATTGTACGAGAAACGATATTTTGGGTCATCATCAATGAATATTCTGTTTTTTTTGCCATTGCTACCTACCTACATTCTTTTATATTTTATTGAGATATTATATATTTTTTGTTATAATCATGAACATTGTGAACACGAAATAACAAATTTTGTTCTCTTTTTTCTTGTGTTTTAAACAGGTGGGTCGATCATCTGAAGCACCAATCGATTTTGTTGTGATGGATACACTGCCAGGCGATAAAAAAGATGCAAAAGTGCTACAAAGTACAATATCACGTTTTGCCTGTCGTATTTTAGTGGATCGTAATGAGCCATTTAAGGCGAGAATTTATGCAGCTGGATTTGATTCAAGTCGAAATATATTTTTAGGGGTAAGATAAAAATTTGATTGTTTTATTTTTTTTTTGCTTTATAGCAAAACTAATTAAATTTTTGTAAAAGTTTTTTTTGTGAAATATGAATTTTGTATGTAAAATGTGAATCAGACATAAGTCAAATATTTGACCTATATTCAAATTTACAACATTTTGTTGCCAAAACTGAATTATTTTAATTAAAATTTATACATTTTACAAGTAAATACTTTACAAAATTCTAAAATAACTTTATTCATTCATTTTATGTACTTTTGTTTCAATTAAACTGAAAATTTGAATTTATTTCCAGAAAATGGAAGAACAATGAATTTTGTTTTTTGGTGAAATTTGATTCCGAATCCCTATGAATATGAATATTTTTTGTTCAAAACAAAGAAAACGCAATAATTCTAGCATAGAAATTGTGTGTAACATTTGCAGTGCAAACACCTTTTACTTGTTCTGACTTGAAAATGATGCGCAATATGAGTTTACTTTTGTCTTTTCGAAAATTCTATTCAAACAAAAGTTCTCTTCTCTTATCAAAACAAACAAAAATTATATTTGTGTTCATTGTCTTTAAATCATTTTTTTGTAATGCACATATTCTTTGTAGGGATTTTGTGCTATTTGCCGAATGCATTGTTGTGTAAATTTTGTGTGGAATTTGGTGCAAATAAATTGCATGAATACTTAATAAAATGTGAAATATGAAATATTTTTCAGACTACAAAGAGATTGTCAGCTTTATGTATGATGAAGTCTATTGTTGTCATGTAATTCAATTATGACTGTATTAAGGTGTATGAGATACTTTGTGATAATTTTTAGTTCAATATTTGATTTTAAATTTGTAATTTATATGAAATTCACTGAGTTTTATCAGTAATCATAAATAATCATTTAAAAAACACTTCCTTGACAAAAATAAATACAGATAAAATGTTAGATAGAAATCGTGGATTGTTGAAAATTTTCAAGGTTACTTACATGAGAACGATCCTTTATGAGCTGATTTGTCAGGAGCTCAAATTTCTTACGATAATCCTTTTATCATGTGTCACTTATGGGTTTTTTATTTCCCAGATGCTTCGGGACTAAACTTTAGGAACTTCCACGGCTTTTACCAAACACGTTTCTCAACAAATGCAATCCATTTCGATATTCAAAAAAATTCATTTTGCATTTTATTCCTGATTTTATATTTTAAAGGCTTGAATTGAATCACAGATCAATCATGAGTGAATTGGAGCAACGCAAACGAACTCGAGCTGGTCTTTTAGGTCACCTTACTCGAAACAAGATTTATCGATCGAAAGGAACTACTACGAAGAAAGGAATCTACAGTTAGACGTTTCGGAGGACGAAGCAAATACACCGGAAAAAATCAAACCCTAAATAGCATTTGAAAAGTTCATGGACCACTATGAAGACTTGCGTGAACAAATGTTAACTCTTATTGAGTCCAAGAAGTCCACGCCTGAACATCAAAGTAATTAATCACATAATTCCCGATCAAAAGTTTTCAATTTACCTAAGTTGGAAATTCTTCGTTTCTCCGGCGCCTACACAGAGTGGCTTGATTTCAAGACGGAATTTCTCCCAAAATGGACAAGAGTTAAAACAAGGTTGTTTATGTTACATTCCCATCGTGCATGAACAGTCGAATTGCATTATCCCTTAACACCCTTTGGGTTAAATTCTGACGTATTCTAACTCAAAATAATACTGAAAAGGAAACAAAATTAAATGATTTATGATTTTTAACCTTTATCACACTTTCAATTTTCTTCAATGTAATTTCATTATATTTTTGCCCTTAAAAGACCTTTTTTCATCTTAATCTAATGTGATAATGACATTTTTTCTAATAGAATAATTAAATGTTATATAAAACGTATCACGTTTTGTCGATTTTTTTTTGCTGTCAGTACTTTAATTGTACGTTTAAATTTAATATTTTTCATATTTCTTCTTAACACCAAGATTTAACACACACACCTTGAAAGCAAAAACCCTTTTCTTTTCTAATTGAATTTGAAAGGTGTATACAAAAGTTAAATTTATGAGATTAAACCAACTGAAAAATGTGTGGTTTTGATGTTTTTTGGTTTCAATTTAAAGAAAAGTTGTTTTTTATTTTATTTTTTTTGTAATGTAACTTAAAAGTGATGAAAAATAAGAGATTAAATTGAAAACACACACTCTCAGAAGAAATGTTTTTAATGTTTTTTTTAACGAAATTTGACTTTTTTATTTTATGAATTCATATTAAAAATAAGTTTCCATGAAACAAATTTAGGTCATTACAAAAAAGAGACTTCTTATATGAATAAAATTTTCTATGACTGATAAATGACATGTTACATTTTGAACACAGTTTTTAAATGAAAATCTTAATTTTTATGTGAATTTATTTTTGTTCTAGATAGAAAATGAAGAAAAAAAAATCGATTTAAAACATATTGAGAGATGTTATAATTCGTTTTTAAAATAATTGTAATAAAATTCAAAAATGAAGATGTTCTTTTGAGTGATTTCTCTGTTGAAACTTAGTGTTGTATGATGATGTGATGACAATGTGTCATCAGAATTTTTCTTCAAATAGAGTTTTAAACTCAAATTTTAGAAAGAATAACTTCTGATTATCTATGATGGCCTTTCAGGGCTCAGCGCTAACTTATGCGTGTGCTCGGATGGCTTCAGCGCTAAGTGTTAACAAATTTTGGTGTTATAGGCTCCATTCTACTTCAAAATCGTAAGACAGAGTTTTTTCAGAATAAGACTAGGGTGTTTTCCATATCCTTTTTTTTATGTGAAATTTTCTGTTTTCAATTAAATTTTATGCAAAATTTATTTACCTGGCGCGCAATGACGTTCAATTGTAAAAAATGATCAAATATCCACCTTTTGGTATTTCATCAATGCTTACCCAAGCTTTCAATACATGATTAATAACAAAATCAAATGCGTCATCTCATATTAACACAAAAAAAAACCATTTTCATATTCATCAACGGAAAATATTGAATTACCTTATTACCCATTCATTCATAACCATTCATCGAATTTCTATTTTGATATGATTGATGAACAATCCACTAGAAATTTTATGACTTTTATATTTATAAGAGTGTGTGTTTCAGATCAAATTACATGAATTTTTTCGGAAAATAACGCAAAATAATCTCATATTAAAAGTGAAAACATACAATGAAATGAAATATGAATATTCATTTATGTTTAAACTCGAAACTCGTTAAATTACAAGAGATAATCAGTCATTACCCCTTTTTTTCCTTTATAAATTGCAGTCGTGAATCTGTGAGTGAATGTCCGACAAAGCAATGCTAGTTCAATGTAAATATTTATGCATTAATTAGAACTTCTTTGCGAAATGAAATCGTTTGAATATTTAAATAAAAAAAAATCACAAAAAAAAGTCAGTGAGAATAGTTAAGTAAATAAATAACAAATATCGATTTACATATGGATTTCTTGTTAGTGAGGAATTGTGATTCAATATTTTTCGGGTAAAAAATGGTGAAAATTATTCATTTGAATCATATTCAAGCAGAAAAATAAATGTATCACATGGGACTTGAAGTAAGTTTTTCATTTCAAGTCGTATAAAAATGTAAAATTTCAAATAAATAGACAAAAAAACATTCCTTTACACAATTTATGGAATTGGACAATACCAAATTTGTTCTTTTTCGTAGTTTTACGATATATTTTCTTTAATAATAATGAAAAATGTTTATGTTTTATTTTGTTTCTTTTTTCTTTTATTTGTTTTTATTACTCCTAGATTGTCTGATACGACGATATTAATTTTATTTGTTTGAAAGTAGTAAAAATATGGTTTATAAGGTCGGTTTTATGACTAGCGTTTAAAATGATGATTATGGGATATCATTTTTTTATATCACTTTTTAAGTGGATATTATATTTTTTTATCTATGGTACAATTTTTATTGTGTGGGTTTTGAGTGATGGGATGTGACATCACGACAAGGATCGATTATATTGAAATGCTTGTGCTTAAAGTTGAATTTAAAGAAGTAATTATAATTTCATGAGAAAGGTCCTTTTTATTTCTAATCATCATTCAAAAATGTTTTCCTGAAATAGACCTATCTAGCAAAGTCCATAGCACAGAATTTCACTTGAAATTTCATTTGACGTTTATTTTGTATAGAAACACTTATGAGAACTTCAAAATATTGTATAAGAAATTTTTAAACGTTAAAAACTTTTCTTTTGATTGAGCCCGCAAGGCACTAAAGGGATATAGAGCAAATTTTATTATTTTGATAGTGTAAGGTGAAATTGCAATCCTCTATTCAAATGTGGTGTGAGCTGGGAACTTAGCTGTCAAATTATTAATAACATTTAATAATGGCTACAGTGAGGATAAGAGGTTAATGTTTTCAGTTTAAATTAATTATTATTTTTAAATTTCATTTAAAACTTCTCCTAATTAAAAATCAAAAAAATATATCATGACATTTTTCTATCAACATTTGAATTGTCATTTCAGAATTGTTGCATATCAAAATTCAATAAATTGAATTGATATATTTGACAGACTGTTTTATTGTACAAAATTGAATCGATTTTAAATTTCACATCATTTCCACGTCTATATTAGTCATATTCTCATTAAATGATATTTTTATAGAATTTTTTTTCATATTTCCGCCTTTTTTTCCTTAAAATCATGATAGAATCTGTTACATTATTTTTGACACATAAATTTTCAGTGTTACATCGTTTCATAATGTAAGATATTGAATTCGTACCATCTTCTTTTATATGATTATATAAAAGGAGGAAAAGTGTTGTAACAGACATGGAATGTAACATTTTGTGAAAGATGCTTAAAATTTGTTATTGTCTTACTTTATTCGTCTCTTTTTTTTCTGAGAATTTTCTCCTTTTTTCATATTTTATTTTAACAATCTACATTGTTGAAGGATTATTATGAATTTTTTTTTTCATATAAATTTTCCACTCCAATTATTACGTATTTACTTTTAAGGTTTTGTTTGTTAAAGGAAAATCTTTTAAAATTAAGTCAAACATTAATCATTAAAATGTTATGCATTTATTTACTCGCTCTTTCTTTTGCGATTTAATTTTTCGGTACTGTGTTTGTTAAAAACGGCTTGGGAAGCGGTTTAAAATACCCAGACTACATTACAGACGATAATTTTCAACAGCGTCAAGAAATACCCAGTGAGGAAGTTTTCAAGGATATCAAAAATGAAAGCAAGGATAAAATTGGGCGCCTTGCCTTTTTAGTGCGACTTTAAAAATTTGTAAAAAAAATCTCTCGCCAAGCCTATAAGATACAATTCTAAAACAGCGAAAAATCGATGGAGAAAAAAAATGTTCAACCAAAATCGTGAATGATATACACGAGCGCATTTCTATAGATAGAATTGACCAATTAGCATAAGTCATATATTTTGAAAATTTTTCCATTTTGGAAAATTCCGCCTTATTGAGAAAATCAGCGATTGTGGAAACTTCCATCACTTTGGTGAATTTCACCATTTAGGAAAATTCGCCCATTTTGGAAAATTCCATCGTTTTGAAAAATTCAGCCACTCGCGACGTTTTTCGTAATTGACGATTTTTGCGCGATTGGCGACTTTAATCACCATTGACGTAATTTTTTTGGAATATTGACTTTTTTTAAAGCGACTGTTTTAACCAATCCACTATTTCCATGCTTTTGACAAAGTCAGCCATTTTGAGATTGACACAGACAGACGACTGATCGCGCACAATCCTTGCATTTTTTCCCACATCGACATAAATGCGCTCAAAATTACAATAATTCATGTTCAGCAACATAAAGACAATAATCAAGCAAAAGAATCAAGAGTTAGTTGGTAATGACACGGAAAATGTATGTAATTTAAATCATGAATGAATGTGATTTAATGTCCTTATTCATTAGTGTGTGTATGTGCTTATAAGTGTGTGTAAGTATACTTTCCAATTATTTCTCTGTAAAAATAAAAAAGGACGAGTTCAAGTTATTTTTCTCTTCATATTTTAATTTTCTTTCGTGGAAATTTACAATCCGTTTATTTTTTTTAATGAATTGACATAAATTGTTAAAGCATGAAAGTTAAAAAATCATTGAAGATTATATACAATGATAATAATGATGTTAAATTATTCATCATGAAAGACCGCTTAATCATGAATTTTTGATTCATTACTAAAAATTTAATGTGTTTTATTTTATTTTTATAGGAAAAAGCAACAAAATGGCAGGATAATGTAGAAATTGATGGACTTACGACAAACGGTGTGTTAATTATGCATCCAAAAGGTGATTTTTGTGGAGGGAGTGCGAAATGTGGCTTATGGCGTGAAACATCAGTGGGAGGTGATGTCTTCAGTTTACGGGAATCGAGATCAGCACAACAAAAAGGGCAACCGGTAAGAATTTGAAATCAAATTCCAATGATCAGATCCTTATTTCAAATTACATTTTTTACAGATATATGACGAGTCAAATGTGCTCCAAGATGGAACATTAATCGATCTTTGTGGAGCAACATTATTATGGAGATCGGCTGAAGGATTACAGCATTCTCCAGTGAGTTTCATTAAAAATTTAATTTTTCATGACATGCAATTTAATTTAATTTTCATATTTTTTTACAGACAAAACGTGATTTAGAGAAATTAGTAGATGAATTAAATGCTGGACGACCACAATGTCCTGTCGGTCTAAATACATTAGTTATACCACGAAAAGTTACAATGGGTGAACACATAAATCAGCCATACGTGTATTTAAATTGTGGTCATGTACAAGGTAATGTCACATTAAAATTTACATTAAAATGAATGAATTTGATTTTCAAAAAAATTAAAATCCAGGACATCACGATTGGGGCCAAGACAAAGCATCTGGCGCACGACGATGTCCAATGTGTCTTGAATTGGGACCTGTTGTAACGCTGTGTATGGGCATCGAACAAGCATTTTATGTGGACTCCGGGCCACCAACTTACGCTTTTAATCCATGTGGTCATATGGCAACTGAAAAAACTGTAAAGTAAGTAAAAAATGTCTAATCCTTGGACTCATAAATGAATGCACATAACGAAAAAATACAACAAATAGCATTGAACTACTTTAACTCTAATTTATTATGAATTATTTTATCAATTACATAACAAAGCACACAAAAAAATATTTAAAAAAAAAAATAAAATTAATTTGCTGAAATCCGCATGCTCAAGCATATTTTACCAGAATGTAACTTATTAAAGTGAAATCGGTTTACTTGAAACAAAAATGAATTTTCCACTTGAACGAATCATTAAATATTTTTTGGTGGATTATTATTTTATTTTTGTTTTAAGAGTGTACACACACGTGGATACTTAAATGTTGGTTCATTGTGTATGAATTGGTCGATAGTTTTAGTGAAAATTTGGTGATTTATTTTGTTGCATTGGGCATATTAAATGCATGTCTGATGGATGAGCTCTGATTTTGACACCTGCTTTGACAATTTTACAGATTTTTTTTTTATTTTGACATTTCATTTGAGAGTCTGGCGGATGAAATTGATTTTGACAACTGCATTGACAATTTGACAGAAAGTTTTTTATTTTGACATTTCATTTAAGAATCTGATGGATCAGCTTTGATTTCGACACCTGCTTTGACAATTTGACTGAAAAATTTTGATTTTGACAATTCATTTAAGAATCAGATGGATGAGCTCTGATTTTGACATTTGCTTTGACAATTTAACAGAAAAATTTGGCTTGTGACACTCGATCATTACATTTCTACCTTTGCATTAAAGAATCGAATTTGACCTTTTCTTTAATATTAATTTTTAATCTATTTTTTTAATTTTTTTACAGATATTGGGCTAACGTTGACATCCCACATGGAACAAATGGTTTTCAGGCTGTTTGTCCATTTTGTGCCACACCGCTGGTCGGATCACCTGGCTATATTAAATTAATATTCCAGGACAATTTAGATTAAAAAACCACTTACACACCTTCATACACAGATACACACACACACACACACACACCCATACACCCATAGGATGAAATACAACAAAAAGCTTTCATTGAAATTCGGAAAATTCAACAATAAATAAAATAAAATTACAATAAAAAAAAATATGAAATTACATTAAATTTCAATAAATAAAAAAATACAACAGTGTTTCATGTTAAAAAAAAAAGAAAACCAATTAAGTTTTAATTTAAATTAAAAAAAAAAAAAAAATAATTAAATAAAATAATTGTAGAAATTGAAATAGAAAACTTGCGCGTTAACACACATTTTGAATGAAATTGAAAAAAAAATAGATTTTAAAATAAAATTTAAATTAAAATAAAAAATACAAAAAAAAATCGCTATTAAATTAAAAAGAAAATAAAAAACATATTTTGTGAGACATTATTATTATAATTGAGAATTAAATTTAATCATAAAAAATAAAAATTCAATACAAAATAAAAAAAAACTAAAAACTGATAACAAGGAGAAAAAAAATAGAATAGAAATAGAAGTAAAATAAAAAAAAACATTTAAAAATTAGAAATAGTTTTAATTTAAATTAAAATTTAATTTAATTTAATTTTAGAGAGTATTAGAATGTAATTAATTATAAATAATAAATATTTAATCTTAAAACAAAGAAAAAGTGTATTAAAGTAGTGAAAAGAGAAAGAAAAAAAAAAGTTTTATTATTAATTAATTAATAAATTAATTTAAAGTACGATGAAAAATTAACAGTTTAAAGTTAATTCATTGAAATTTATCAAAGGAAACATTTAAAAAAAAATCATTATCAGTAAAAAAATATACATTTATCAAATTATTTAGATTAGAAATTAAATGAACGTGAAAAAAGATATTTATTAGGAAATTTGTAAAAAAATGATGAAACAAAATAATGGAAAATGGAGTTGCTTGTAAAAGGATTAATGTGACACAATTTGACTTTGAACTGAAGTTTTCAACGACCTTTCAATTGCAGATAATGCAAAGTGATTTGAGCCACATTCATATCGCTCGCTCCGTACACAAAGCCTTTGCTTATACATAGGCAAAGTGTCTTTTATACATGGAGCGAGCGATACCATTTCAGTCAATCTGTGGTGAGCTTTGAAAACTTGTTTTTTTTTTTTAAATATGGTACAAGAAACTGATGAGCATTTAATACTCATTATTTTTGAGTTGGAATTCGAATCCAATAGATGGCGCTCGCTCCAGCGTTTTTATGCTTTTCAAAATGCTTTAACAATCGATTTTCAAAGAGAAAATGGTTGATAAAAATCAAGTTGTCTGGAAAATATTCAAGGAGTGTCTAAAATAGATTGAGAATCCTCTTCCAAGGAGTTTAAAGTCCTTGAACTTCAGTTAAGTCCCTACTTGAAAGTTGTGGTGTCGTTTGATTTTAATTTGATAGACTTTTGTTTAGAAATTATGAGTTTAGATTGACTTTTCACGTTTTTAACAATTTTTCGAAAAAATTTTCGAATTCGAACTTACGCCTCTCATTCTCTCTCTGTTTTTTTCTCTCTCTTTTTCAATCTCTCTCTCTTATTACGCTCACTCTCTTATTTTATCTCCCTCTGTCTCTCTTTTTTTCTCTCATTCTTATTTCGTCTTTTCCCTTTTTTATTCTCTCTGTTAAGTTTTTTTTCTCTCTATCTTTCAATTTCCTCTCTCACTCTCTCTTTCTCACTATCTTTATATCTCCTTATTTTAATCTAATAACAGAAATAGCCAATTTTCATATCAAATTCCATGTAAATCAATATTTCTCCCGTTTTACGTTTAAAGAAGTTTTACGGTTCAAATTCAAATAAAACTCAATAGATGTCGCTACTAAATCATCTTTTCATTTTAAATAAATTGCAATTAATAAAAAAAATGCATTAATTGAAGCCATTTAAAGAAAAAAAAAACAATTCTTGACTTTTCACTTAATTTAATTTTAAAATCAACACGATGAACATTAGAAAATTAGAATTAAATTAATTTTTTTTTTATTATAATAAGAAAAAGAATTTCTCTGATATTCAAGGGAAAATTATATCACATAATTTAATAAAATTTAGTTCATAAGTTTTTTTTTTATATTTTACATGTAAATTCTTTACTTTAAATGTAAAATTAACGAAAAACATTTAGTATTACTTTAGGCCATTACAATTTTCCTTTTTGTTTCTCGTCGCCTCCTACTTCTTTATTTCACAAAAGTGAAGAGGGAATAATGGGAGGGAATAATAGTAATAAAATAATGAAAACCATTGAAAACCTTGAAAATATTTAACGATCTTAAATTTTTCAAATTTTAAAAACAGTTTTACTGAATATTTTGTTAATTTCAACATGCAGAAAACCCAAAACTTACTTAATTTTCTTGATTTTTTTTTTCAATAAATATTTAAAATATTTTTCACATGAAAAAAATTTTTTCATGACATTTGTTTATAAATTTCATTATTTTATTACCATTATTCATCCCTCCTCCTTCTTATTATTTTGAGCGGACTGCGACGAGAAACAAAAAGGAGAATTGTAATGGCCTTAATTTCTGCAATCATATTTATGCCTTCCTTCCTATTATTTTTATGGTTTTCATGTTAAATGTTAAGTTTTTTTTTAAATATCAATTTTCTTTTTTTTCGTTTTGATACAAAAGTAAAAAAATTACGAATTATAAAGAAAATGAATGTTCAATTTGTGTGAAAATTTGAAAATAAATTTAAATAATTTAAAATTAAAAAAAAATTTCAAATTATGTTTTTTTTACATAAGTAGGCAGTGCCACTAAAATTTAAATTTAGATAACGATTAAAATTTAATTTTTAAGTTTAAAAATAAATAAAAAATTATGAAAAAATTGAAGCAGAACTGAAATCAAGAGAAAAAATTACAAATTTCACTGTAACTTGAAAAAAAATCTTTCTTCTTTGCTCGTTTTCATTAAAATATCCTTTTTATGTGTGAATAATTTTCAATTTCAATTTCAAGCAGAAAATTTAAATTTAATTAAAATAAATTAATTAGAAGAAGGAAAAAAACAAAGACAAATATTTAATTAATTAATAATGAATGAAACAAAATAATGAATAAAATAAAAAAAGGAAAAAAATTCAAATAAAAATGTATGAAAAATTATGAAAATAAATTGAAAATTTGTTTTACTTGCCTTTATTTAATGTTGATGCGATGTGATGAAAGAAAAACTCGTTTAATTGAATTTTTTTAATTAAATATTTTATTGGTCAAATTTCCTTAAAAATTAAAATTTAATTTCAAATTAATACTCATCATAACCGTAATAATCGTCTGCATCGTCGTCATCATCCTGCTGCAACATATTTCGGATTGAGGCATGTTCAGATTTCGGTTCAGGTTCTGGTTCCGGTTCAGCATCTGTCTCATCCATTTCATCCTCTGTCTGTGTAATATTTTGATTAATTTTCTCATTTGTTTCATCGATCACAGGTTGTTTTTTCAATGAAGCGGCTTCAGCTTCAGCAAATGATGGAATTGTAGCGATAGTTGGTGCCTTGTTGCGACGTGTTGCTGCAATGACGTTGACAGATGGTTTTGGTTTGCGTGTCACTGGAATTTCAGGACGAATGCGAGATTTACTTGTTGTGTCAGTGTCTTCTTGAGGTTCAGTGTTTGCCTCGTCCTCGACTGGTTTAAGGTCAGTTAAGGTTTTGAGAATGTCATAGTTGATTTTATTTGAGATCTTTTTCTCTTGAAGCATTTTCTCAATTGCTTCACCTGCGGTGTTTGCTGGACCTGCAAGCTTTTTCTTTCCTGTTCGACGACGCTTCTTTTCAGGTTTGCCCTCTTCACGTTCCTTCGCCAATTTCTCTTCACGTGCTTTTGCTATTTGGAGATACTCTTTATTCAGATCATTCCACATTTTGTCTTTGTATTCGGCTTCATCTGGGGTCATAATGTACCCCGATAACTCATCGTCATCAATTCCTGTCATGTCAAGTTCACCGTCATCCGTTGATTTGGATTGACTTGTGCTTGGATTATCTTTTTTCGAATCTTTTCGTGGCGTACTTGGATTTTTTTCGGTATTTCTCTCACCAAGACATAACGTTACAATTTCAGGACATGTCGTTGTGGGAGCTTTCTCCGGTTCTGGCGTTTTTTCAGATTCGAGTGCTGTAAAGACCTCATCATCTGCCAAAACTTCCTGAATTGTGTTAATTGTCGATTCCTCAATAAACAAATTCGTTTCACTTGTTTCCTCAATTTCGACATCCGACAAACTCAAATAATGTTTCCTGCCACGTTTCCCACTCGCATTCGTGTCTTTATCCAATGCCGCTTCAATTTCAACTTGTAACTGACTCAATTCATTATCAGCATCAGTTAACTTTAAAATGCGTTCTTTGTCTTTTTTCCTTGCAGCTTTAAATGCAGGTGGATCTTGTTCAGCTTCCAAGTCAACAGACATGAACTCGTCCAGCGTGAGGGCACTACTTGGTGTCTCTCCAAATTCCAAGAGACGTTTCCTTAAAGTTGATTCATGGATTTTCACAATTCGAACAATGTCATTGGGAGTGCGATTAAAATCGTGCATTCGTGCTGCAAGTAAGAGTGAAGCACCACAAAGTCCTGATGGACGACGCCCCGAATGAATTGAATCCTTTTTCATGCGAGTCACTAAGCGTTGAGCTGTCATTGAGACCTCGTGTGTTTTGTCACCCAATTCCAGTTTGTTTGCAAATCTCATAATGTAAATACATGGATCTGAAATGAAATGTAATGAAAAAAAATTAGATATGAATTGTAACGGATATTTTTTTTGAATATTTGTTTGCTTACGCTCAGTGACAGCAATGCATTTTGCCATCGGTGAAATTTGACATTTCAATCGTAAGCAAAAAAAAATACAATTTGATGGTGATTCGGAAAAAATTACAATTAAAAAGTGAAAATTTAATATAAAAAATTGCACAAAAGTGCATTAAAATACATGAAACATTGGTGTACAATGTCATAGAATCCACTAAAATACTTTTAATTGTAACATGTCCAAATCTGTGGGAAAGCCAAAAGTTACAATTGAATTACCAAAAGCAAAAAATTTATCCGATCGGTTAAGTGTGTTTCAGCGTCTAGGGAATCGTGGAATTGCTGGAAGTTCATCAACAAAACATAAATTAGCACCATTACCAACATCTGACAAAGAAGGTCCAAGTAGTGCTCAAGAAGAGTCTCAACAATCGGGAATTTTATCGCAGCCACCAATACAACAACAACAACAACCGCCACTCCAACCGGAGGAACCATTTCCGAACGCTTCATTGAAATTACAGCTCGTTAGACAAAAAGCAGCTGAAATCATGGATTCCAAACGTAAACAAGAACAAGCCCCACAACAACAAATTGTTGTAAAGAAAACGAGAAAAGTAAGGATTTCATCTCCCAGTTCCGATTCTAGCAGCAGTAGTAGTGGGTCCAGTTCATCTTCCAGCACATCATCGCCAAAGAGGAAGGTGAAAAAAAGACAAATCCGGAAACGGGCACCCAGTAGTTCATCGGATGAGATTCGTGAGCGTAAAATTTCAAAGAAAAAGGCACATAAAAAAGCACTTGAAATGAAGAAAGCGCATCACAAGAAATCCAAGTCAGAAATGACACGAAATTTGATTAAAAGGACAATAAGTCCTCCGGCTAGTTATAGTCGTAGACATGACGATAGTGAATCTCCACCTAAAAAGATTATCGTAAAAGTACATAAAGAGAAGAAATCACACAAGTATCATCATGATCCCGATGCGATGGTGGAACGTGATCGTGAGTTGTATGAACGGGAAAAAATGCGTGCTAAGGAGAGAATGCGAAGTCCATCTCCGAAAATGGTTATAAGACGGTCAAGGTCACCCCGATCATCGCGTGAATTGAAACAAAGAGCTGTCAGTCCTGAAATGCGTCGAAGTCCTCCAAGTAGTTATCGAAGTAGGGAGAGAAGTGATGATAGAAGTCCATATAAAGAGTCTCGTGTTGAAAGAGAGCGTCGTGAGAGACGTGAATACGAAATGATGCGTGAAAAGGAGCGAGCTGAGGCATTAGCGCGATGTCAGGAACGTCAACGTGAACGCGAACGTCTAAAGGCCCAACGTGAATTGGAAGAACGCGAAAAATATGAAAGATCTCGTCCGCGGTCTGTGGAACGAGGACGTCCAGTTATGCCTCGCAGTCGATCAAGATCATATGAAAGACATGAAATCGTGCAAAGGTCCGATCGTGAGTATGATCGTCGGTACGAAGAACCTGTTCGAGGTGTTCGGATAATTGATGAAAGATCACCAGGAGCACGCGAGTATCGCAGAGATGAAAGTCCTTATGCACAAGATAGACGTCGATATGAGCATGAAGAACCTGCACCGCATCATCGTGAATCACGACGCGAATATCCTGAACGTCAAATGGATCACAGACAACATGACGATCGACGTCCCAATTATGAAAGAACTGATCCGCATCATCAACCTCGCGGTGAATGGTCTGAACGTGAATCAGCTCATAAACAACCACAATCTCAATATCACGAGAGACGTCCAAATTACGAGGAAAAGGAACATTGGACACCTAAAGAACGTGCCCCATACAAACAACAATATCATGAGACTCCAAATCGGCCATATAATGAACAAGGTCATCAAGGACCATCCGGAAGACAGCAAGAATCACCCCACAATGTATCAGCACCGCATCCTGGCTACACACCACGAGGTGGATACACACCTAGAGGTGGTGCACATCATCCTGGTACAGAGAGAACTCCAACTTATCGACCCAGAGGTGGCTTCATACCAAGACATGAAAGACCGGAAGGTCAAGGATTTAGACCAAGATATCCCGGGGCACCAAGAGGCGGTTTTCGACCAACTGGTGAGTTGAATTGAAATTGAAATAAAAATATTCCTTGAATAATTTAAATTTTCCACATTTAAAAGGTCCTCGCATGCCAGGAAGTTTCCGTGGACGAGGTTCGTTCCATCCAAATATCACATATTTCCCTTCAAGACCCACTCATCCAAATCAGCAACAAACGCATGTTGGATCTCCAATGCAAAATCCAGGGGAACAACAAACTCCACATCCCAATATTAAAACGCATGCATTACGAAGACAAGACGGAGCCGATGAGGAAGATCATTTAAGTGAAATAAGTGATGAAGGTGATGATGTTCTTGCAAAAACAGATGTGAGTATTAAATTTTAATTTCGTTCAATTAAATTTCTCGATTTTTAATCAAAAAAAACGTGAGATTGATAACAAAAAAAATATCTTTCAAATTTATGCACTCAGGATCAAAATTTAATAAAAACTGGAAATTTATCAGAAGTTCCATCACAAATCCAAGTGAACGTTAAACAACAAGAGAATTTAACTTATTTTAACCAAAGCAATTCAGAAGAGTCCCAATTTTATGGCTTTCGTCAATTTCAACGTGGACTCAGATCTGTAAGGGATTGATGTTGTGACCCGATTCAATTAATTTTTTTTAATTTTTCTTTTTTTGCTTGTAATGAAATTCCTTGTTTTTAATTCCAATTTTAACGTTAATTTACTTTTCTGCCTTCTTTGAGTTTAATCTTCAATTTTATTCTTCTGATGCATTTTTTTTTATTTTTTTTTGAATTAAATTTACATTAAATTTAAACCTAAGTGAAGTTTTTACCGACCGTTAAAAAATTATCGAAAAATTTGGATGTGCATTTAAAGGAAAATTTTTTGAGACAGTTTTGAGAAATATTGAAAAATTGTCTAGAAAAATCAAAAATTTCCGATTTTTTCGTTCGTTCTTCCAATTTCCTGACTAATTTCTAATATTCTCGATTTTACAATGTCCATGAAATTTTTTAAAAATGGGCACCCTTAAAAAAATTAAATAAAAAACTTCACAAAGGTCAATTTCAAACGAATTCCTTTCAATTTTACTTTAATGAAAATATTTCAATTATTGCAGGGACGTGGCTTGAATCGTGCTCGACTTCACCAACAACGACAAAGACAGGCCGCTCAAGAGGGTGTTTTACTCGGTTCCAGTGAGTCAAAAAACGCCGGAGACCCATCTGTGAAACAGGAAGATACAAATATAGACACAAAATCGCACGCTAATAAGCAGTTGCAGGAAGAAATGGAACTTGACTTTGAGGAAATATCAGATGGGGAATTGGATGAAGAGAATCGCAAAATTTGTAAAGAATTCAAAAATTTAAATTATTTTTATATTAAATTCAAATAATTTTATAGGCTTAGGTGATGCACTTGGTGTCGATTGGTCAAGCATTGTAGAAGAATCGAAACGTAAAGTCAAGGAAGAGTCTCAGCTGGATGTCAATACGGCAAAACAGAAATTGAAACCGCATCGTGTCTTATTAGACATCGGAATTTCAAGCAAAATGGCTGGAGAAGAATTCGCAAAACAAGTTATCACTGAATCTTATGCCTGCCTTGAAGCGGAATTGCGTGAGGAGATTCATGAACAAGCAGTGAAAAAGGCCTCAGTTAAGAGTGAATTCAATGGTCAAGATATCAAAGCAGAGGAAGAAAACGTAAAAGATGAAAAGAAACCTGAAATGATTAAACTTGAGGATATTGAACAGAAATTAAACGAAAAACTTCCATACACTGTAACGGGACTCATTGACCGCCCATACGCATTTTCACAAGTGACTTATAAGGAGAGATTGGAAGCGCGTAAAAAACTCATTACAAATGCGATTGGACCGTATTCCCGTGCTTTGAGTGCTCGACAAGATCTCAAAATAAGACGCAAACTGTGTGGTCTCCCAGAAGAAGAAACAATTGAGAAAACGATCGCACCAGTTGCTTTAGCCGAAGCTGCAGTTCCACTTGTAGACCCAAAAGAGGGTGACACACCACTCGACGTCATCACCCCGAAACAAACTTCGATTGGCATCGCACTCTCAATGTTCAAAAAAGCAATTGGAAAAGTGTGCTAAGTAAAAATTAATTTTAATTTCATCAAATAAATTCAAATTTTATTTATAATAAAAATATCACATAATTAAATTGAAAATAAACATAAAATTCAATCATCATCTGCAAGCATTTTAAA
The DNA here is from genome assembly GCA_900002565.1 of Culicoides sonorensis. Taxonomy (NCBI): domain Eukaryota; kingdom Metazoa; phylum Arthropoda; class Insecta; order Diptera; family Ceratopogonidae; genus Culicoides; species Culicoides sonorensis. The sequence goes on along the minus strand of LN483483.1, from coordinate 438,568 downwards.
TTGTAAAATTATAACAAAATATATGACAATCATTTGAATTCCACTTGACATGACCTTCAAATTCAATGGAATTAATTTTAAAATGCAAATGTCGAATTCGATAGATTTCAATTGCAACAGTAAGCGATTTTGGATATTTTTTGCTTTAGGATGCGGCACGTGGACGGTTCCGAGGGCATGAAAAACGGATTTGATGTTTGATGTCAAAAGATGACCGGAAATAAAAACATTTGCTAACATACAAATGTGAGGTATTAAAACTTTGCCAGCTCCGACAATGAAAGTATTTTGGTCTGCTGTCCTTTTTTCCATTACCAAGGCACGAAATATGGCGAATGAGAGTGAGACGACGTTAGAGAAATTGCAACACAAAATGAATCCTTGTTTTACTGCAAATGAATTATCGATTATTTTGATTAATTCTGCGAGAGATTTCATTGTGTCAAGACATTTAACAAATTTTATATAACTCAAATTCGGGGTCTTTAACAATATTTTTTTAATGAGGTTGATTCTCATGCGTACGGCTTGAATATTGAAGAAAAACGCCAATGTAGTGATATATTGAACAGTAAAAAGCGTTAAAACAGTTGCTGCAATTTTCTTAAACGACTCTTTAAAGGTCAAATAAATCATAACATAAGAAGCAAGATTAGGAATTGCAATAATTGTTCCCAAAACTATCGATTGCCTCAGCAATTTTCGATAAATTCGCTGTAAATTCACGTATTTCGTCATTTCCTTGTCAATTAATACCAATTTTTGATAAAATTGACATTCATTTTTTCGATTCCAAATTGAACAAAACCAAACAATGTACACTGAGAAAATTGATGAAAATGTTGGGATCATAATCACATATGTTGTGAGCTTATCACGTCCAAGTGGGTTGCGAGGAGTAGCAAAATCGAAAGTTGACAGAAATTTTACAGCTGCCATCAGTAAAATTGATAAAAAAATTCCAAAAATAGTTGAATAAATTATGAATGAACGTTGATTCAAGTAAATTTGGTTGAGTTTTGAATTCCATACATAAACTTTGAGTCCAAAAATAGACTGAAATAGAACAATTAAACGAAATGAGTCGGACAAATTCATGTCTAGGCGGCTTTTTATTATGAACTGAAACGTAAAATGGTTTTTTTGATGAAATGCAATGAAAATATTAATTAATTTTCAATTATATTTTTCCATATTAATTAAGATGATTGAATTAAATTTGAAATAAACGTATTCAACGATATCATAGCCCTTAATTTTCTATAGAAGCACATACGGAAACTTCAGAACTAAGCACAAAAACGAAAAACTTCAAAAATGTCACATTCATCTCAGAAGTTGGTTGACATTCCTGAGCAGACCCATGTCATGAATGGATGACGCCATAAACAGTAAGTTTGCGTCAAAATAAGAAACGAGTCACTCTTTTGATTTTCGTCAGAGCCAAAAAAGCAAAAGAAAAAGTAAAATTTACAGGAAAAATTTAAATTGAGCCCAGATAAAGCTTTTTTCCAAGTCGAATGTGGGCTGATTAATATCACATCTTTTGGACGGATATCAAGAACGTAGCAAAAAATATAGAAACTGATTTTTTTAACCTCACAAAATATATCAGAACTAGGCCAGTTAAAGCCATTGAATACATTACTGAAAACGCCACATTTTATCATTTCTCTGTCAGAATGGTCTGTAGAACTATACGGTGGCTATCGAGGTTTGTGAATGCAGTGGGTAGCAGTTCAATTTTGGCTTTGGCCGTCAAACTTTACAATCTCAAATGTGACGTTTTCTGGCAATTCAATTTAACTCTTTATTTCCCAGTGTCCCAGCTCCTCCAACCAATTTTTTTTTGATTGATCATTCACTTTTGGGTCAACATCTACTGTAAAATATAAAATTTAATCAAAAATTCCAGCTGGATCTACACCTGGGAAAGAGAGGGTTAAGTTAAAGCCTAGATAAAGGTGACGACTGCTTGGGATGGCAGTATAAAAGCCAAGGCCCTTTGATGATGATAACGGGTATGCACAATGGGCCCGACTGATGGCCTAAGTGCAGGCTTAATAACCACTCTAAATGTCTGATCAGTTTCCATCACTTCAATTCGAGGCTAATTTTAGAATCAAATGGAAATTTCCTATCATAATATTAGATAAGGTTTCACAAGGTCATAGTTCTAAATCATTAGATATAATCATTTATTAGATTAATTGCCTTTATTTCATTTTTTGGATATAAAAACAAAATCCTTCATCAATAATATTCAGTTTTAAATTGAAATATTTCTCTATCACAAAAAAACAGTAATGAATTTTCAAGAATCTCTCAAATTATTATTTATTGCTCAGCATTTATCTCTCATTTCTGTTATCAGACTTTCTGATTTTAAGCCATCACGAAAATTAATTGCAATTTCAATTATTTTCTTATCCTTACTAGTAACCAGCCTTATTTTCATATTTTTCATCTTTAAGCCTCCACCTCAAATTAACTCGGGCAATACTGATATCAGTTTAGAGAATGATACGGGGAACGTTCCTTCAAAATTTACTGCCTTCGCTCAAATGCTTGTCTGGATTTCAACTTTATTTTATCGTTCCCAGGAATCAGAGTTCTATGAAAAGATACTGAGGATTGATAAAATTTTGGAATTTTACTACCCAAACATTCAAATAGTCTATAAAAGCTTTCTTAATCAAACAAGATTTCTTTTCGCTCCAATCATATTACAACTCTTAACTTTTTTCATAATCTCACAATTTGAAGACCATGATTTTTCATTTTTCATGCTTTTACCAGGTCTTTTTTTCTTCATCATCACAACATCAGCATTTATGTGTTCGTTTACTTTTTATTTTAATATCAAACTATTGAGAGATCGCTTTTGTTTGATAAAACAATTGACTAAAACTTGTATGACAATGGAACAATTTGAGCAGTTAGAGGAAGTGCATAAGAATTTAATTGCTTTAATGGATCTTGCAAATGATTCAATGGGAGTCAAAGTTGGATTTGTGTTGCTGGCAAATTTTGTTAATGCAGTTGGATTTTCTTACACTGTGTTTGTTGGCTTTATTGTGCCATATGATAATCCACGATTAATTTATTACAATATTTTTGGTGTGATTTTACCACATGTCGTTATGTTGTTCTTGAGTTTCTTGTCTGGTGAATGGATTTCAACGGATGTTAGTAAAAAAAAATCTCGATTAACTTAAAATTTTATAATAATTTTTCATTGTATATGACAGGTAAAGGATTCGTTACATGCCCTGACAGTTGTTCCAATTGAAACTGAAGAAGCAGTCGCAGTTAAACGAAAATTACATCTCAAAATTAAGGCACTAACGTTTGGGATATCGGCAGCTAAAGTAATTCCATTGAATTTGAGCATCTTATTCTCTGGATTTAATATCCTGGCGACATATTTTGTGATTTTACTACAATTCAGATCACTTGTCGATAACTCTTTCTTACAATCAACAGAAAATACTTAATTACTTAATTGAGTCATTTCACGCGTCGTTTGTTTGTTTTAACTTCAATCAACTAAATTCAGTGTAATTTCGATAATTATAGGATATTAATAAAAAAATTTCCAAATTATGATTTCACTTAAGTGAAAAATCAACATTAATTCCATTGAAACTTGTAATATAATCAACAGTTAACGAAAAATTTTCTAAGTGAAAAGATCTTTATCAGTTCTGATGCTTAAAATGGATTTAAGTGATTCAATCAATTTTCTTTTTTCAGTTCAAAACTTTTTTTTACTGTCGGTTGTGGATAAAAAGAGCTTTAAACCATCTAGAAATCGTATTAAGATTTCGATAATTTTCAATTTTCTTTTATATGGTTGTTACACATGGATAATTTTTGCTGCTAAATCAGATAGTAACAATCAGGCCAGACAATTTGGAGTTCTTGATAATATTCCTGGATTAGCCATGATGTTTTGTCAAATATTTATTTGGATCTTTACTGTCCTTTTTCGAAAAAAGGAATCAGAATTTGACTTGGAATTAGCTGAAATTGATAAAATTCTGGAAAAATATGGATCCTTAAAAGAAATAAATAGAACTTTTGCAATGTATTCAAAAACTATTATGATCCCAATTTTATATCGAACCGTACTCTCAGGATATATTGTCTTATTTTTTTTGATCTCAAGTATTGAATATTTGGGGGCCGTATTTTATACTATTCTAGGTGGTGCACAATATGTCTACAGTTTTACTTTTTATTTCAATGTAAAATTATTGAGAGATCGATTTCAATTCATAAAAGGATTGACAGCAGATTGTTACAAAATGGAAGAATATGAGGATTTAGAAAGAGCCCACAAAGGTCTGATAGCTTTGATGGATGTGGTTAATGATTCACTTGGAATAAAACTAGGTTTTTTATTGATATCGAGTTTTATTGGAGCTGTCATAGCCTCCTTTTCATTATTTTTATCATTTATTACACCAGTTGAACAAATACAGGTCCTTGGATATTTATTTGATGCCATCATCCCAGATTTTGTAATGATGTTCTTGAGTTTCTTATCTGGAGAATGGATTTCAACTGATGTAAGTTTAAATTTGTTTCTATTTTTGACTTATTTGAATGAGTGTGAAGTTTCTCTCATCTGATAACAGCGCCATTATCTGGGTTTGAAGTAATGAACTAAAGGTGTCAAACTCGCCTTATTTTTATGCGACCCCAGAGCGGAACGACAAAATTCGTTACTAAATATTTTACAATATTTACATTACAATATTTTTGATGTGATTTTACCACATGTTGTTCTGTTATTCTTGAGTTTCTTGTGAATGGATAACAACAGATGTGAGAAAAAGAAAATCCTGATTTGATTAAAATTTTATTATACTTTCAAATTGTATATGACATGTCTATAATCAACAGATATTACTTAATTACTTAATTGAGTCATTTTACGCGTCGTTTGTTTGTTTTAACTTCAATCAACTAAATTCCATGTAATTTCGATAATTATGGAATATTAATAAAAAAATTCCAAATTATGATTCCAATTAAGTGAAAAATCAACATTCATTTCATTGAAACTTGTAATTTAATCAACAGTTAACGAAGCATTTTCAAAGTGATAAGATCTTTATCAGTTCTGATGCTAAATATGGATTTAAGTGAATCAATCAAGTTTCTTTGTTCAATTCAAAATTTATTCCTGCTATCGGTTCTTGACAAAAAAAGCTTCAAACCATCAAGAAATCGTATTAAGATTTCGATAATTTTCATTATCCTTTTATTCGGCTACCATGCAATATATACTTTTGGAGCATCAAATGACAAAATTGAATCAAATCAACAACTTGGAGTTCTCGATAATATTCCAGGAATGGCCATGATTTTCAGTCAATTATTCATCTGGATCTTTACTTTAATTTTTCGTAAAACTGAATCGAAATTCTACTTGGAATTAGCTAATATTGATAAAATTCTGGCAAAATATGGATCACTGGATCAAGTTAATATTAATTTTTATTCATGCTCTAAAATTATTGGGATTCCAATTATTTTTCGAATCGTACTATCGGTATATATTGGAATTTTTTATATAAATTCGGGCATTGTATTGATGGTCGTTATATTTTACACTATACTTGCTGGCTCTCAATATGTCTTCAGTTTTACTTTTTATTTTAATGTAAAATTATTGAGAGATCGATTGCGATTCATAAAAGAATTGACACCTGTTTGCTATAAAATGGAAGAATATGAGGACTTGGAAAGAGCTCACAAAGGTTTGATCGCCTTGATGGATGTGGTTGATGATTCAATCGGAATAAAGCTTGGCTTTTTATTGGTATCGAATTTTATTGGGGCTGTGATATCCTCATATTCATTATTTTTATCATTCATTTCACCAGTTCAACAAATACAAGTTGTAGGATATATATTTGATATTATCATTCCTGATTTTGTAATGATGTTCTTGAGTTTCTTGTCTGGAGAATGGATTACCACTGATGTGAGTTTATTTATTTTTTTGACTTCATTCAGTAATGAGTGTGAAGTTTCTCTCATCTGATAACAGCGCCATTATTTGAATTTTAAACTAATGAACTAACTCAACTCGTCTTATTTTTTATGCGACCCAAAAACGGGACGGCAAAATTCGGTACTAAACATATATTTACCATAAATTACTGAAATTTAATGTAATTAATGATATTAAATTATTCTTGATAAGCAGATCTGCTCGAACTACAATTTAATTAAATGCCTTTCTCATAATTAGTCAGTTCAAAATAAACCATCAAACTGTTGATATCAACTATCGTAATTCAATATGAAATTCATTGAATCGATTAATTTTCTTCTATCCATTCAAAATGTATTTTTCATTTCGGTTTTGGATAAATCAAAATTAAAACCTTCTCCAAATAAAACGAGGAGTGCAATTGTTTTTAATCTACTTCTGCTTCTCTCACTTGTATGGACACTTAGAGCGGGACTTCCCCATAATCCGCATGCGGATGGCTTGTACGTTCTCCCTACAGTGTCCTTGATTGCATGCCAACTGATTATTTGGATTTTGAGCGTAGTTTATCGTCAAAGTGAATCAGATTTCTATTTGAAGATTGTTGAAATCGATCACATTTTAGAGAAATTTGCTTCGTTAAAAGAAATTTATAAAAACTTTTCAAATACTTCGAAAATTTGTATATTTCCTTTCATATATCGAATTTTTATTTTAGGCATTTTCATTGCTTTATTCGATTTGAGTTTTATATTTGATGAATTTTTAGTTATGGTAATATTCTATAATACGATGAATTGCGCTATATCAATGGTTACTTTCACTTTCTACTTTAATACCAAAATCTTGAGAGACCGTTTTCGATTAATCAAGATTCTTACGGTAACTTGTAATGATATGCAATGTTATGAAGAGTTAGAGTTGGCTCACAAAAGTCTGATTGCTTTAATGGATGTAATTAATGATTCAATTGGAGTTAAATTGGGCTTTGTCTTAATTTCAAGTTTCGTATCAACTACAATAGCTTCGTATGCTCTCTTTGTATCGTTCATTGTACCAACAGATCATTTATTGGTATCTACAGTTCTAATTGATATCCTGATTCCAAATTGCATGATGCTTTTTTTATGTTTTTTGTCTGGGGAATGGATAACAATTTATGTGAGTTGAGATTTCTGAAGCGATGCTAACTTCACACTCACTTAAAAGTTTTTGACGTTTATCACAGTATTTCAATGAAATTAATCCTTTTTTTTCTACAGGTAAAGGATTCACTTCATGCATTGACAGTAGTTCCCATCCATACTGAGGAAGCAGTCGCAGTTAAACGCAAACTTCATCTTAAAATGAAAGCGCTTTCTTTTGGAATTACAGCCGGCAAAGTCATTCCATTGAATTTGGGCATCCTATTCTCTGGATTTAACATCCTAGCAACATATTTTGTCATTTTACTACAATTCAGAACATTAACCGACACTTCTGTCTTATCTGATTCAACATAATTCATCAGTATTACAATATTAATTGAATTTTTATTGCTGTGCTCTTAATTTGATTTCAATTCAATTCAATTTCACTAATTAATCGTAAATGTCTAGTAATTCAATAAAAGTATTTCAGTGTCAATGTTGTTTATTTGAGTTGTAGACTAAATTAAATATTTTTTTTCATTATTATCAGTAGCATGAACTTCAACGAATCATTATCAGTTCAATTTTGTGTCCAGAAAATCTTCAGACTCTCTGTCATTAATCATGAGACACTACGTGCCGGAAAACGTGAAATTCAAATTTCAATAATTTACATTATCTGTTTGATTCTGTTTCTTATCATCTCGTTTATAATCTTGACACCTGGTATAATCCAAGTGTATGCAAACAATCCAATTGATCAATCAGCATATTCTACTACAATTTCAACGATACCAATTGGGTTTAGTGTTTTATCAGCATTAATCGTATTGGGACTTGGTGCCTTGAAATATGAGCTTGAAGAAGAATTTTATCAAAGTTTAAAGGAAATTGATGAATTGTTGTCAAAACATGAAAATCTATCGAAAATGTATGAAAATTCGTTGAACTCATCGAAATTGATGCTTCTTTCAATTGTTCAGCAACTCAGCTTTGGATTTTGTTGTGCATTTTCATATTTAAAAGATGGATTGGTGGTCTTCGCTAGCATTATGTCTATTACACATGTCGCCCTTTTATATCTAACGATGTATACAAATTGTTATTTCTTGAATGTAAAACAAGCGCGAGATCGATTGAAGATGCTTCACGAATTAGCAAAAAGATGTCACAATTACAAGACATTCAAAGAGCTAACTCAAATTCATATTTCTTTGCTCAATTTAGTCAAAATTATAACAAAAGCTTTTGGAAAAACCGAAGGGTTAATTTTATTTTCAAATTTTTTGTCTACCGTTTCTCACGTTTATATGGTGATTATTACACTTATTTTATGGAATATCCAACGAAGTGACACAGTTTATCAACTTTTGACAATTATCATACCACATTTGATCATGTTATTTCAAGGATTTCGATCGGGACAATGGTTGGATGATGATGTGAGTTATTAATTTTACTTTTACTTTCTAACACAAAATTAGATATTTGAAAATATATTTTTTAGCTTAAAAATTCAACGAATGCATTGAAACGATTGGAGTTTGATGATATGAAAAATAATTTACTGCAAAGGCGATTGCTATTTAAATCAATTTCGGTTGAATCCTGTGCTTATGTGGGAAGTGATGTTCCACTTAATTTTAAGCTATTTTTTGCTTATTTTAATGTTGTTGCTGGATATTTTGTTATTTTGTTGCAATTTAAAACAATGAATGATGATAGATTTACTTAAAGTAAATAATTAATTAATATAAATGTCATAATTTGACAGTTAAAACTCGTAATTTGGCTCGAATGGCTTCACATTTAAAGGTCATAGCTTGGCTAAAAATGACTTCACGTTTAAAAGTCATAACTTAGCTCGAAATGACTTCACATTTAAAGGTCGTAACTTAGCTCGAAATGACTTCACAGTTAAAGGTCACAACTTGGCTCGAAATGACTTCACATTTAAAGGTCATAACTTGGTTCGAAATGACTTCACAGTTAAAGGTCACAACTTGGCTCGAAATGACTTCACAGTTAAAGGTCACAACTTGGCTCGAAATGACTTCACATTTTAAGGTCATAACTTAGCTCGAAATGACTTCACATTTAAAGGTCGTAACTTAGCTCGAAATGACTTCACAGTTAAAGGTCACAACTTGGCTCGAAATGACTTCACATTTAAAGGTCATAACTTGGTTCGAAATGACTTCACAGTTAAAGGTCACAACTTGGCTCGAAATGACTTCACATTTTAAGGTCATAACTTAGCTCGAAATGACTTCACATTTAAAGGTCGTAACTTAGCTCGAAATGACTTCACAGTTAAAGGTCACAACTTGGCTCGAAATGACTTCACATTTAAAGGTCGTACCTTGGCTCGAAATGACTTCACATTTAAAGGTCATAACTTGGCTCGAAATGACTTCACATTTAAAGGTCATAACTTGGTTCGAAATGACTTCACAGTTAAAGGTCACAACTTGGCTCGAAATGACTTCACATTTTAAGGTCATAACTTAGCTCGAAATGACTTCACATTTAAAGGTCGTAACTTAGCTCGAAATGACTTCACATTTAAAACAATGAATGATGATAGATTTACTTAAAGTTAATATAAATCTCATTTTATGACAGTTAAACCTCATAACTTAGCTCGAAATGACTTCTAATTTTGGTATCAAAACTTGGCTCGAAATGACTTCACATTTAAAGGTCATAACTTAGCTCGAAATAACTTCATATTTAAACGTCATTATTTGGCTTAGGATGACTTCACGTTTGAAATTCATAACTTGGCTCGAAATGACTTCATATTTAAACGTCATTACTTGGCTTAGGATGACTTCACGTTTGAAATTCATAACTTAGCTCGAAATGCCTTTACATTTTAAGGTCATAACTTAGCTCGAAATGACTTCACATTTAAAGGTCGTAACTTAGCTCGAAATAACTTCACAGTTAAAGGTCACAACTTGGCTTGACATGGCTTCACATTTTAAGGTCATAACTTAGCTCGAAATGACTTCACATCATTTAAAGGTAAACCTCAACTTGACAGTTAATCAATTTTATGTGTACTTTAATTGAAATATTTAAATTTATTTCCTTAAAATTACCAATAATTACTTTACAACAAATTATAATGTGCTAACAAATATTTCACAAGCCTTTTATTTATATTTCCAATTATTAACTTACACCATTCTCTTAATTAATTTTTTCACCTCAACCAATAATTTTAATATAAAGTAATAAAATAATCGACTTCTGATTTGCAATACAGAAAACCAGATTAAAAGAAAAAGGAAAGAACACCACAAATTCATGGAACAAAACTTGCATTTCAGTATCAAAATTCATACTGAACAATTTCTGTCTACTCCTACCGGTATTTTAATTTTATTAATAATTATACCGATGAAGAAATTATGTTTATTTTTTCCATACAAAAATTTCAAAATCACCTCATTTGTAAATAAATTTTTCATGTTAACGACATTTTTTTTTATAATAAAACGAACAGACATGAGCATACACACGCACCGGTCAATTGTTTAGCAAATAGTTTACTTTGTAAAGTGAGCAACTCGTTATTTATTTGCGGCTTTTGCATGTATAATATTAACTTATAAACATTTCATGATAATTTATTTAATTTTTTTTTCATGTAAAAATATATTGTAAAGTCATTTCAAGCTTAACGTTTTATATATAAAAAAAATTGTACATGCAATTACATTTTAAAATGCATAAACAAAGTCTTAACACAAGATTAAAGCAGGTGACTGTGACTAAAAGTGTTATGTAACAAAAATAAATAAATGTCTGAGCTTATTTCGTATTATTATTGTGATTAGGATTGAATTTAATGCAAGAAACTTAACCGTAAATCATCAAATGTCAACATTTCTTAAAATTCAAGATGAGAGGAGTGTTTTGGCATAAAATTATTAAGGTAGGTCAAGGAATATGGTAATTTGATTGAAAATTGTTAATATTTGTAAAATTAAATTCAATTAAATTTAAATTAAAAAATGTGAGCTATTTTTAGATTTTATAATAACAGTACAAAAAAATGTAAATGATTACTAAACAAGCTCTTCTTACAATTGATATAAAATAATTGTGACGTACTTTCACTTTTAATCAAGCTGCTCATACAATTGCACACATACAACTTTAAAAAAAAAAATATAAGTTTCTAGTACTTGAAGTACAATTACAATTATTTGTGATCATCTGGATTGAAAATAGTATTCAAAACAAAGATTTATGTTGGAATTTGAGTTGAACATGAATAATATGGAGACGTCTGGTATTTTAAATAAAATTTCGATTTTTAAATTTTATTCAAGTTTTTTTTGGTTAAAGGACTTTTAATTATTTTTTTTTAGATATAAATGTTCATGAGAGGACTAGCAAGGAAGTAGTCAAAAAGACAAGGTTGAAAATTGACCGTAGTAAGTTTCTAGTCAAATTTCAGAGAATCAAGTTCTTACTCAATTTTCAGACAGTCAAGTTTGTAGTTAAATTTCAGACAGTCAAGTTTCTAGTCAAATTTTAGACAGTCAAGTTCGTAGTCAAATTTTAGATAGTCAAGTTTCTAGTCAAATATCTGAGAGTCAAGTTCTTAGTCAATTTTCAGAGAGTCAAGTACGAAGTTTAATTTCACACGGTAAAGTTCGTAGTTAGAGAGTCCTGCAGCTGGCGAAAATTCAGACAAGTGCTTTAACACGATGCTACAAGGATTGAATTGAGTTGTCTGTTTTTCCCGGTTTTGATTTTATTTTATTCAATAATAAGGTTTTAGAATAATTAAACTTAGACTGCATTTCCAGTGACACATAGGTCTTATAAGGAAATCATAGGTGATAATCAAAGATATTCCGAAAGTATAATCAAATCATTATTCATATTGAAACAGTTCACCGTATCATCTTGTCCCGAGTAGAATATCGCTGAATCATCCGCGTAGAGATAGAGGGTTCCTCGCAATTTCAAGTACTGTATATCATTGATAAAAATCAAAAAAAGTAATGGTACTAGCACGGAGCCTTGTGGTTAGAGGTATCCCGCCGATAGTATCGACTCGATACTCTCGCCCGATATAGCCTCACTATCGACTCTCGACTCTCGGGTGCTTTTACACGAGAGTCAAAAGTTTTGTTACTGTGTCCACCTTAATGCCTATATTTTCAAGTTGACAAGTGAAAATTGAAATTGAGAAGAGCGAGAAGATGAGACGAGAAGCTTTTGAGTCATGTTGTGTAAGATTGAACGAAAAGTAAGGCGTGTATCAAGTAATGTGTCCGATGACGAAGTCAATAACGATGAAGAAATGTATGAGTTAGAAGTAGCATATGCTAAAACAGTGAACAACGTTCGAGGTCTGTGTAATTTTTTTTTGAGTTCTATACTAAGGAATGAAATCCTTAAGAAAGATGTAAAGATAATTTTCAATCGAGATATCAGTCTAACACCTTATTTGAAAATACGCTTTAATTTGATTTAGTCAATGCTGGGCACTTTCTTGAAACTAAAAGATTGTGTAAAACAAGTATGATGAAAAGCTTATACAAAAACCAATTGAATTGCATGGTGTGTGCGATCCGATTTTTAAAATAAAAAAAATGGGATCTAGATCACTTGAGACGTCTCTCTTGTCTATTGCGTCGTCTTTCCTACAAACTTTGAGAGCAATTATTGATGAACGGCGCCTAGAAAACTTGTGTCTTCCCTGAAAGTTTTACACAACACTCAAAAATATAATCAAAAGGACAGTTATCTTGAATATTTTTCAAAGATGGACGTTAAAACGTACATTGTGAAATTGTGAAAATTTTCTAATGATATTTTTGACAGAATAATGTTCCAAAATCATATTTTTTAAAAATCAATAAGGATTTGTGAGATTATAAAATTAAATAATTTTTTTTGATAATCAGATAAATTTTTTATTGAAAATTGTTTTTCTTGTTACTCTCGACTCTCGGTCGAGACTCTCGATTTTTTTTACTATCGAATCTCGACTCTCGGTTTTTTAAAAAGTCGAGAAATAAGACACCTCTACTTGTGGTACTTCGTTTTTAATTAAATTGAATTCATTTAAGACACCATTTGCACTTACTGCTTGAAATCTATTCGTAAGATAACTGCTGAAAAGGCTTTTTACATTTCCTCTAATCCCTATATTTTCGAGTTTCTTTAACAGTAGATCTACTTAGACGTCATCGATCCATCTTAGAGAGCTCGCTTAAGGTCGGTTTACGGCCTGTAAATCAGTTCATTTATCTTTTAATCGTTACTTTAAAATGTCTTTTTCGTACCATTTCATAACATTCCACGATCAACATCGAATTACCAAAAATTTTTCCATGAATCAACTTTTTTTAATTAGCACAAACATGTGTCATATTAAGTGGATAAGAATTCTACTCATCCTTCGAGCTAATCCACACACACACACTTAAAATTATAGAAAACCAGTTTAAAACAAGTCATCTCACACGCTAATCATTATCGATTTCAACACACAGCACCAGTGTATCGTATTGTATTGTATTGCACTCCATCTGTTTCATTCATTGAATAAAATACAAAAAAAAAATAAAATAAAATAATAATCATAAGATATTGGTGGCATGTACATTTGTATTTCGAATCAGTTAACATTCAATCGTGAAACTATCGAGACTTGAAAAAAATATTTATTTTAAAAATAAAAATACAGTAAAATAAGAATAAAATTTTGAATATTTAAGTAATTATTAACATTAAAACGTTAAAAAGTGAAAAAAAATAATTTTTTTTTGGACCAATCACACTCACACAATTTAAGATAAAAACCTGAATGTCAATGACATTATAACTTAAAATCAAAATAAACTAAATCAACATTTAAAAATAAAATAAAATAAAATAAAATACAAGGTCAGCTACCTGAAATTTGTCCAATTTACTAGTTAAATGCGGTGTTTTAACATTGCATTTCAAAATCATTGAATTATATTTGATTTGGTTTTTTTTTGCAAACAAGTTGACCTCCAAAATCACGTTTTTCTTTTTATTAATAATAATTGTTATTGGAAAAACAGACTAATCTCGATTCAATACAAATAAACACTTGATTTGTGAACACAGACACACACCGTTTAATTGCATCTTTAAACTTGGCCTAGATAGTTGACATAACAAGAACAAACATATGTCCAACAAGATAACGCATTTAAATTGTGTTTTAATTAATTTTTGAGTGTAAATTTTGTTGCTTGACCAGATTTTTATTGTAATTTCATTTCAATTTATAGACACATGTGAAACAAAAGCGAGATTAAGTCACGTTTAGTTGAACAGTTAACAAGAAATTTTACTTTAAATTCATTTTAAATTCACGTTATTGAGTAATAATTTTAGATGTGGTTTGAATTGTAAAATAATAAACTTGTTTAATGATATTTAGTTCCGCACTTTCATTACACACTCACTTACTTTTCAAATAACTTTCAATTTAAAGTAACGCGAGACGAGGTGTAACATATAATTTCACATTACACTTTTATTACATAACAAATCATTGATCAATTGTATTAAAATAAAAAATTAAAAGGAAGTAAAGTGAAAATCATGCAAAAAATTATTAAAAAACAATGTTTGAACTACGTGAATTAGAAGGTGATGAAAATATAAATGTTAATCAAGAAAATAATAACGGACATGAAATAGATCAAACATACGAATTAAAGTTAATTTTCAAGCAGATATTTCATTGGATTAGTTTGTGGAATTCGTCAATGGGTAGAGATTTCATCTACAATATTGAGAGTTTGGAGAACGGAATTTCAGTGATTGATCATATTTTGACACCAAAAGACGAGGAACGGTGGCCAATTATTGTCGAGGAAAATAGTTGTGATAATAATTTTAACTATAATTATAATAATTTAAACGTGGTGGTGCGTGACGACGAGAATCGAGGTGAATTGAGAATGCAACAAGGCAGATTAAGTGCAATTCAAATTATGGAACGGGGAGCAATGGGTATTGTGAATGTGCAGCCTGAGGGATACAGAAATGGTGAGTTATGGAAAATATCACTTAAAAATACACAAATTGAAATGAAACAGGATCTTAATTAAAACCTGAAATGAAATAAATTAACGATTTTATTACTCATCTAGTAACAATTAAAGTTCTAATGTTACTTTGAAAAAAATATGTAGAACGTATGACCTTAGAATACCTTAGAACATTTTCTCAAATCAACAGAAAATATGATAAAAATATTTCAATGCAAAATTAAGGCGTTGTCCATTTGTGACACACCAAATTATAATAAAATTAAAAGGATGCGATCCTATCAAAAAACTCACATTAAACTGAATTTTTAACCCGTTTATCGTCACTCTTTACATTTTTTAGCTAAGAAATGTCATATCAGTACTTAAAAGTATATTGGTTCACATTTTCAAATCTGACTTAAAATGACAAAGATTATTGTAAATTTTATTCAAATCTTTATGCCGAATTAGCAACCCGACTGCTGTGTATCTATACACATATTCGGACGGTGTTTTACAGTCGGCGGAGTTATTGTGAGTCGGTATTTTTATGGAGGGATTTTACAATACAAAAATCCATGAAATAGTTTTTTTTTCAAATTTTACGATGAATTGCTTACTTTTTCAAAAAATTGACAAAGAGCCGTTAATGTGAAGGCACGTGAGGGTTTACATACAGATCAATGATTTTTACTGACTCGAAAATTTGAAAAAAAATCCGTTAAAAATGTTAAATTTAAATTTTTTCACCACGGTGCAGCGTAGTTTAATAAAAGCTTATATATGCGACACTCACGGTAAGCAAGAGAAGCCGGAAAAATGGACTTAATTTGATTTTCAAAGCATACTTTTATAAGTGCACTATTAAGCCGCATTGTTTTCGGTGCGCTGTCAATTAATATCTTTACTTTTGAGTTTTCATCCCATAATGTATGCAATATGCCAAACTCAATATGATAAACCTGCTTCCAATCAAATTTTCAAGGGTGACTAAGAGCGTAATGTGAGTGTAACTTGAAATTGAAATGTTCTAGAAAAATGTTGCCCTATTTATCCTGAACAAAGTTGCCATACATCACTCTTGTCCTTTTCATACAAAAAAAAATGGTTTTTGAGTGAACAATGAACTGTATGTGATATTTAAACAATGCTATCGAACACTTGCCAATATCTGTCATTTCTAACTTGTTGATTTTAAAAGCACTTATCAAAGAAATACACCTATGGTGTATTCGGCAAAGTTGTAAAAAATTAATAGTTTTTCAACTTTTTCTTTGGTGGCTTGAATGGTTTTCATACAAAAAAATTTAGTTTTCATCAAAAAACCTAAAATTTGTTACAAAACTGCGCTAAATTTGAGATACTTTCACTACTTTCTATGAGATAAGTTGAAAAAAAGTGTTTAGTCCTGGTTATCCTGAATAAAGTTGTGATACACCACTTTTGTTGATTTCGTTAAATTAAAAAGTTTTTTTGGATTTTCATGAAATGGAGGCATTCTAACAAGCTTTTTCATTGAATTTTAATTAATTAATTAATCCTTTTTGATTAACTATTGACATTTCCGTATTGAGATCAGGCTTAGGAATTGGGCTCTAAAGCCTCCAAAACTTGAAATGGTGAAAAGCTTAAGGTCCAAAATTTTCCCAAAATATTTTTTCAAAAAATTTCAAAGTGGTTAACTCAAAATGACGGATTTTTTGTCATAATGGCAGAATTTGTTAAAATTACGGTTTTTATTAAAAAATTCAAAATGGCAGATCTCTTAAAATTTTCTGTTCAAAATTTTTACATTTATTTTTTTAAATCAGAAGCCAAGAATTTGAGTCTCTAAAGAAAATCCCAGTCGTTAATTTACTTTTTAGCCGTTAACGTAAAACTTAAAGCAGCAAGCATCTGTGATTAAAGTTTCAAGGTCAATAAAATTTAGCATTATTAATTTTGGACTCTGAAAAGTTACGTTGGCTCACTCCACACTTTTATCACTCTTTACACGCATGAGGTGGCTTTGGTTTAAAAAACAATATTTTTTTATTAACATACAGTGAATTAAAAATACTCCTTAAAATTTTTATTCAGAAAAATCACTTCAATTTAATCCGAAAAAGGTAAAAATACAATTAAATTTCTTCAAAAACAAAAGTCAACTGAAAAAAATAATCAATAAAAAGCACCATCTGGTGTTCAAGAGCGTCCCCTTTTACTTGCCTGTACCTCAAATTCGGCATCGATATTTTTCTGTATGTAAACGAATTTCAGAGTGTATTGGAGTGAAGAAGATGGCGAACATTGAAAAACAAAAATAAAATGCAGTGAAAAGAAAATTAAAAATAAATAAAACAAAAGTACTGTAAAATGTCTCACTTATATTCAAAAATAGCACCAAAGACGGGCAAAAAGAACCAAGAATCACTAAACATGCCATATTCACAAACACACTCTTGGTTAAATGGTAAGAAAAATGAAATTTTCTTTGTGAAAAATTTTGACTTGAAAAGGGAAAAAATAATTTTATCAATTGCATTTATTTGTGCAAATAATTGTAAAGAAATTTAAATGTTAAATTAATTTCAAGTCAATTCGTGGGAAAATTACCAGACATTTGTCTGTTGTTTGTTTGGTTTAAAAATCGTACATTATTGTATCAAAGTCATTTACATTTCAATGTAGTATAACAATTTTTAATGTAAATAATTAATTAAGAACACGTAAGTTAATTTTGCTAACAATTTTTTTTTTTCTTTTTTTATTTCTTTCTCGTCTGCGCATTGTTTGCCTTGGTGATTAGTCGAAACACTAAATAACGGATCATCAGTATTATTATCGCCGCCTCACAATAATAATGCATCTCAATCACAATCAAGTGGAGGAGGAGGAACAACATCATCACAACAACAATCTCAACAAGTATCTCCAGGTGCAATCAGTGTAAATACAAAACGTGACACAATCACAAATAATATGCAGGTGACACAACCAACATCTCCATTAGACTCACCTCTGCCATCACCCATTTCAATTCATTCCTCATCATTTTCATTGCCATCATCGAGTCACTACCATCTCTTAAATTGCTCAAACGGAAGTGCAGGAAGTAGTAATAGCACATCAACGAGTGGTACTGCAGACACAGCAGATCCAAACTGGCAGGCCAGTAAATCTACGGTTCGGGAACGTAATGCGGCGATGTTTAACAACGAGCTCATGTCGGATGTGCAATTTGTGGTTGGAAGTGAATGTGAGAATAGAATTTTACTCTTTTATATTAAATTAAATTTAATTTTTTTTTTATTTTAATTTCAGCTGACATTCAAAAGATTCCGGCCCACAAATATGTGCTTGCAACAGGGAGTTCCGTATTTTATGCCATGTTTTATGGGGGTTTAGCTGAAGATAAGGAAGAAATTCAAGTACCAGATGTGGAGCCAGCTGCATTCCTAACTCTCCTTAAATACTTGTACTGTGATGAGATTCAACTTGAAGCTGATAATGTGCTTGCCACCCTGTATGTCGCAAAAAAATACATTGTTCCACATTTGGCACGTGCCTGTGTTAATTACCTGGAAACTAGTCTAACGGCAAAAAACGCTTGTCTATTGCTTTCACAATCGAGACTCTTTGAGGAACCGGACTTGATGCAACGATGTTGGGAAGTAATAGATGCACAAGCTGAAATGGCAATCAAGTCCGAGGGGTTTGTCGATATCGATTTAAAAACATTCGAGACAATTCTGAGTCGTGAAACGTTGAATTGCAAAGAAATCAATTTATTTGAAGCTGCATTGAATTGGGCACAAGCTGCATGTGCTAAAATGGAACTTGATCCATCTACAGAGAATAAACGTCAAGCACTGGGAAATGCCCTGTATTTAATTCGTATTCCAACAATGACCTTGGAGGAATTTGCAAATCGTGTTGCACAACTGGGAATTCTAACACAATCCGAAACAATTGATATTTTTTTGAATTTCACGGCAAAAACAAAACCTCAGTTGTGCTTTCCAGTAAAGCCTCGCGCCGGGCTTAAAACACAAGTATGTCACAGATTCCAGTCATGTGCATATCGCAGCAACCAATGGCGCTATCGTGGACGTTGTGATTCAATTCAGTTTTCCGTGGACAAGAGAATTTTCATAATCGGATTCGGTCTTTATGGATCGAGTACTGGTGCTGCCGATTACAACGTCAAAATCGAACTCAAACGATTGGGACGTGTCTTGGCAGAAAATAGTACAAAATTCTTCTCAGATGGCAGCAGTAACACATTTCACGTCTTTTTCGAGAATCCAATTCAAATTGAACCTGAGAGTTTTTATACCGCTTCCGTCATCCTCGATGGCAGTGAATTGAGTTTCTTCGGCCAAGAAGGCATGACAGAAGTTTGCATGGGTTCAGTCACATTTCAATTTCAATGCTCAAGTGAAAGTACAAATGGAACTGGAGTCCAAGGTGGACAAATACCAGAATTGATATTTTACGGGCCCTCAATTACGAGTCCGGATCAGGCACATTCAAGTGGTGGCAGTAATACGAGCACACTCACAAGGCGACACACAATGCCAGGGAATTGCAACAATGAGACAGCACCAGGTGCTTCAACTTCCACCTCAATCTCAGGCTTGAATCACAGAACTGAGAATAATGTGGGATCGGGAAATAGTTCCGGAAATAAAGCTGATGATTAAATTTAAAGACTTATTTTCAATTTTAATGGTGATTTCAGCATTTTAATCGTCAGATAAAAAAAATTAAATATTTTCAATGAAATAGTAACGGTTTCATCTCAATTACAAATAAAAAAATATATAAGTAGAAGGTTACTCAACCTGATTTTACTCACAAATAATCATAAAAATATTTTCTGAACCTAAGAGAAGTGCAATAGAAAATGAATTTAACAATTGAAAGACAAACCAGAGCAATAATCGTGAAGAATTTAATGAAAAAATGAGAGAAGGTCTCAAATAAATATAAATAATCTTTAAAATATTGGTTTTTAAAAGCTAAATGTTACGTAAAATTATTATAATGATTATTATGATTTAGTGAAAGCCATGTCTAATCAAATACAAAAAAAATGAGTCAAAAACAATTTTCTTAGAAAGAAGTTCAAATTAAATGATATAATCTTAAATTTTGAAGTAATAAATATTGTAATTATAAAAAAAATATTATGTTCATGTTTTTTACTCTGTCATATTCCCTTATTCGACGAAAAATTAAATCTTGAAATTAAAATTTCAGTACTCACCGATTGATGGAATGTTGATACACAATGCCTGTGAAAGCTTCAGGTAAGTTCTGCCCAGTTCGTAGCAACAAATTTGCAAGACATCACTGATATCGATGAGAAGATCTGAAAATGATTAAATTTTAACTAAGCAAGTTCATTTCAAAGGCAAATTCTCCAAATTACGTGATGTGCCTTCGGTGCGACACGTTATATAGACACAGGCTGCATAGATGTGCGTATTTTTCCGGCCTCGTGTCAAATGTCGCATCAATGCCATCTTAAAAAAATTACACGCAGTTTCAATGCAATGATTATTCAATGCTAGCTGATGACACAAGTGTGTAATTCCAGCTTTTGCCTTCCTTAGTGTGACCTCTCTTGATTCTGTTCCTGTTCCGACATGGAATTTACCGTAACCAGTAGCACCTGTCATTGAAAAAAATCAAGATTTTAATTTAACTGCTATGAATAATTTTCAATTTAACTCACCTCCCTTGGAATCTGAACTCACAAATTGCCCTACAGCATTTGAAGCACCATGTGCCTCCTCAAATTGCACTTCCGATACGATTATGTTATCCTCGAGCACACTTCCGCAATTTGTACAGACAGCATCACCCCGTGCACTGTCAGTTTCAATTTCAGATGACCCACAATTCTTACATTTTATGTTTTTAGAGGACATTTTCAATGTGAATTAACTTTTTTTGTTGAAGTTGTGAAAATTTTCCTCTTACAAGTAAATGTCTGTTAAATAATATTAAATTTCAGATCTGCTTCGTATTTTCAATTGTTTTCCATTTAAAATTCAATTAAATATCAATAAAATGTGATTATATTGATAAATTACAGAGAAACAATCGATTAAATTGCATAAAATTTAGTTTTGAATTCAATTCTTGCTTTTGTTTACATTAGAAACATGATTTTGACGTTTAATTGAAGATCAACAATTTTTTATATTTTTTTTAATGTAAACAAAACGATTTTTGTGGGTTAAGATTTTTCAATATCAAATAATTTCCAAAAATTTTAATTGAAACTTATAAATTGAAGTCCATTGATCCTAAAAATGTTAGAAAATCTTAAAATAATTTGATAATTTGAATGTTTACCTAATATAAATGATGTTTCAAATAAAATAATTTCAAGTCAGCTGTTAAACCGGTTTGACAGATTGCGAAATTGAATAGTTTTTGACTTGATGCAGAATAAGGAGCTCATACTCCATTTAAAAAAAACTTAAAATTACTTTATTGTTTAATTATAATCGTGTTAAATTGTAAACAATCCATTTTCTTTAAGTTAGTTTAAAATTTATATTAAAAAATATTCAAAAATGTCCCAAAGACAATCCAACAAAAAATTCCTAAAAAAGCGCGATCGACATGAGGTCACATCGCAATCCAATCCCGTTAAAGTTTCATTGTTAGAAGCTCGGATCAGCATTCACATAAACGATGAGATGATTATGAGGTCACAATACGAAACTATCATAAGAGAATTGTGCTCTCAATTCGGTGAAGTGAAGACGATTCACATTCCGGATAAATGCAAAAAAGGAAATTTGGTTTTTGTTGAATTTGCTGATCCAAGGTATAAATTTCATGGAATTTAATTTGATATGATTTTAAACAATTTTTTATTTTTTGTAGAGCTGCTGACAAGGCAATTAAATGTATAAATGCTGATCGTGCTTTGCATATGATAGCTAATCAAGCACGTGCACCTAAAGCTCGGATGAATGTTGAAAATAACGTGAAACCGTCAACATCTTCATTTCAAGAGAATTTCACTCCTCGTCAACCGTTTACGCAAACAAATACAAGTCCTCGTAATAAAAATGTGGGAGATTTGAATGACAAGGAAAATGTAACATCGTGGCGTAGTCCAAGAAATGCCGAACAAAATCGATTACCTTCAAATGGAAGTGCACGTGATTCGCGTCGTGGAACTCAAACTCAAAATGGATCACATCATGGAACTGCCCCTCAAATTCATTCAAAGGCAATTGAAGCCCTCATTCCAACTGCAGGTCACTGCAATCTGTGTCACCGTCCTGCCGAATTGAAATGTCAACGTTGCGGCGATTTTTATTGCAGTCACTTGTGTCAAAAAGTGCATTGGCCTCAACATAAGCGATTTTGTTTCCCCATGCCAGATTTAGTTCCAGCCGAAGAAATTCCCACAAATGGCGCATCTTCAATGCAAAACAATGTGGCACCTCAAATTGAGGAGAAATTAGAGTCAATTAAATTAACTGAAATTGAACCGCAAGTCAAAAATCTCTCACCAAAATTTGATTTACCGTTAAATGTGTCACCACCACGTGCAGGTACTGTTCAGGCACGTCCCCAACTTGATCATTTAATTGTGTATTGTGATGAGGATCCAAAAAGTGGTGATATTGTGGCAATTACACATCCCGTCTCAACAAATCGCGTTTACATTGTTCACAATCAAGGTAAAATGGCTGAAGAATATCGATCGATTCTCACATGGGCGAGTCGAGAAGAAAATCATGGTCCACGATTCATGGAACGTCCAGAAAAGGGCACTCTCGTATTTGCTGAATTTGAGAATGACTGGTATCGAGCGGTCGTTCAAAAAGTAATCGATGCTCAACACGTTTTGGTAGCATTTTTCGATTTTGGAAACACCGAGCAACTTCACTACACAAAATTGAGAGAATATACGGGTGAAGGTGACACAGTTCGATACACATACTCAATTTATCTCAAAGATTGTCCGTATAACGTGGGCAATCCAATGCCTAAAAATGTCCTGGATTACCTTAAAAAGTTCTCCGATGAATTCACACCCCTTAAAATCCGATATAACGGTGAATTTAACAAGGAAACAAATGTTGAGCTTTTTGTCGCAGAAACAGATGTTTGTATCAATGACAAAGTCTGTGCATTGCTAGGAACAAGTCGTGCTGAAGTGCGGAAAAATCGTGAAATTGCAAAGAAGAAAATTGACAAACAAAATGAACCAGATAATCGTGAAAAATTCTTTTACGATGATTTACGTTTTGAAAGAATGGACACAGAAAATAAAAATCGCATCATAATTTTGTGTAGTGACGATTTAGAGACAAACTCAATTTGGTGTTGCCTCAAAGCAGCAAACTGTCTTATAAAGGAAATTGATGATGCAGTTAATAATTTTGCTGAAAATGGGGAGAATTTGGTTTCATTTGTGCCAGAGTAAGTTTTTTTTTTTGATTTAAATTGAAGCCAAAACTTAAATTTTTACTTTTAACAGAAAAAATGAGCTTTGCCTAGTAAAACGCAACGATACGCATTACGAACGCGCAGTTTTAGTTGAAATCGATGATGAGAAAGCGCGTGTCATGTCAGTTGATTATGGTGGCTTTTATTTTGTCACAAAAGATTGCATTTTCAAGATTGATAAATCACTTTTGATGCCATATTACACTCATGTCTGTCGCATTTCAGGTAAAAATATTTAAAATTAAGACAAAATCTTACCTTTTTCAAAAAATTTCATTTAACTTCAGGTTTTCCATCACTAATTGAAGGAGATTTATACAATTTCTTAAAGGAAGAGTTGGAAGGCGAAAGCAATGAATTTGTCGTCAATAAAATAACTTACGATGAAGAGGATGAAATTCATGTCCTTTACATGTCTGCTTTACTTAATGAAGCTATTGCGTGTGAATATTTAACTGATGATACGTTAACTGAATCGAGTCATGATTCTTAAAAATTTAGACATAACTCACAATTTAACTTTTACATATTAAAAAAATTCAAAATTAACTTAAAATTTAAATTAAAAAAAAAATGTCCGTTGGAATCAGTAAAATGGATTCTAAAATGGATTTTAATATAGTCAACTTGTCATAACTTGTCATTTTAACAGCTTATGAACAATCACAGTTCTGAATTCTTTACCTACACGTGTAGCGTACATTGATATTGAAATTTAATTTTGTGTAATAAATTTGAAATTATATTTCAATCTTAACAGCTTTTGGTTTTATTTGGGGTTTTAAAAGCAAACGGACAAATTCATAACATCGAGATGAAATATACATGCAAAATAATCTTTAAAGAAACAAAAACTTTAACATTTACTATAATTCTTTATTAACTAAATAATGTAAAGAACATAACACTGTTTTTTTTAATCCAATTATGCTCATTATACTTAAATAAAAAAAAGAATACAAAGAAAATGTAAGGGAAATTGACTACTACTAAAATATGATTTCATTATTTCTACATTTTCTCTACATCTGTACATCTTTTAGATAATTAAAATAATTTTGATTAATACTTAAAATATAATAACCTGAATAACATGAACCTGTCTAATTTCAAATTTTTTAAAATTTTTCAGCCTTTTGTCTAAGTGGATCAATTTTAAATCAAAATTATTATTTATACATTTTTAAATTGCACAAACTTTTTTACTCGTACTTTTGCTATGTGTACTCCAATTGATTAATATATTAATAAAGTATACTTTCTCGAAATTCCACCTCTTATATTTCTATGGGTAATTGATTGACTTCAGCAGTTTAAAATTTTTAGAGAATGAATAAAAAATATTTGAAAAAGGAGTCAAATATTTTCCAAAATAATTTTTTTAGTAAGCTTGAAAGCTTATAACTTCTCACAAAGGAAACTTCTTTATACTTCTGTCAAAATTATAATGAATTTCAATTCAACAATTGTTGAAGTTCCAATAGGAAAATTTTTGTTGAGAGTAAATGACCTATTGAAACGTAATTA
Source organism: Culicoides sonorensis (assembly GCA_900002565.1). Taxonomy (NCBI): domain Eukaryota; kingdom Metazoa; phylum Arthropoda; class Insecta; order Diptera; family Ceratopogonidae; genus Culicoides; species Culicoides sonorensis. Next base: position 413,384 of record LN483483.1, on the reverse strand, counting down.
AAACGTAAAGGGCAGAAATATTTTTATTTCTGGTTTCAACCAATTTTTTCAAAAGTTTACAATTATTTCCATTTCAAACAGAGAGAAAGGCAAATAAATTTATTAAAAAAACGACTACACCCACCACTATTTTCAAAAAATCTACTTTGTTTCTATTGGCATTTAACCCTTTTTCATTTTTTATAGCAATATTAGCTCCTTTTTCGATCAAAAACTTAACAATATCGAAATTATTTTTTGCAGCTAAACGCAGAGGTGTATCTAATGATGGTACATTATTTTCAGCATCTTTTTCAATGAAATATTGTGCAATCGAAAATATCTTCGGAAAAATATCTAAAGATGTAATATTTTTATCATATTTATGTCTCACATTATTATCAAAACTAACTTCAATCAACATTTTCACAACATTAAAGCTGCCTACAGAATAAGCTTTAAGTAATAACGTTTCTCCCCAGAAGTCTCCTTTATTGATATCAATAATGTTGTTTTGTATAAAATACTTGATCACTTTAGCACAATCTTTTTTTATTAAAATGTCCATGTTTTTCAATGCAAATGATTTAGCATGCTTTTCTGATATGTAACTTTTCTTCAAGTTATCTACAGCGTCATTGAATGCAAATATTTTATACTTATTAACATCGATATCATGAAATAGTGTTTCATACTCTTTATATAGATGCATGTGGTCTGCTAAGATACATTTTTTTAAAGCTTCCAGATGACGAGTTTGCTCTTGAGTGCATCTTTCGATTGAGTTATAGTACTCTTGATTAAATGTGTCGTCACTATTTTTAGTTTCATTCAAATTAGTGTAGTTTTCATAAATTTCTGGAATTACAAATTTTATTGCCTGCTCTAAATCACGAGCAGTATCACTTCGGAATTTATGTTTAATAACTTTAAATACAAATTCTTCGACTTCTATTCTTTTTGTATAATCATCTTCCGTAACTGTGATTAATGAATACCTTTTCAGCAAATTCACCACTTGTGAAACTGCTTCATCATCATTTTTCCAAAATGAAGTAATCATTTGTAAATCAAAACTATTTCCATCCATGTAAGCCAGAAATCTAAGGATTTGAATTGCGTCTGAGCCATCTTTTTCTTCGTTTTCAATGGTATTAATAGTTATGTAAAAGGGTATAAATTCTCCTAGTTCATTGTTTCCTGATTCGTCAAAAAGCACTTCATTGCCAAACTGTTGATTAATTGTCGCAAATTTATCCAGATAATTTTGAGGAGAATACTGTCCATCTTTGTATTTCATATTAATGTAATTTATAGTTTGATTTAATGCCAAACGATTAGATTGAAGAATTTTTGTAACATTTTCAAATTCATTTACTTTAAATCCAGGAATGTTTTTGAGTGATGAGTTCAATAAATTTTCAGCTTCTTCGAGCTTTGAAATTTGATTAAATTTGTCATTAGGATACATATTTTCATTTAACGTATCATTCGTATAGTTTTGATTTTTCCAAGTATACACACCAATCAGAAGGATCAGAAAAAGAAGAACAAAAGTGATATGATATTTATACCTTCTACATAACCCAATAGAACTGGTTGTGTTATGTAATGAAATCACGTTATTAACATCTTTACGGGTATATTTTTGAAAGAACACTATAGCTGTGTGCAATGCCAATTCTCCATTTTCAGTTTCAAAAACTGTGTTTCTGCTTTCACAAAAATCTGACATATAACCTTTTAATAATTGTAAAACATGTTCGGTATTTGGAATATTAAGAGCTTGAAGATTGTTTTTAATAATTTCACATAATCCTTCATTATCTGGTTGATCAACTGCAAATATTATTAATTTTAATGCTTTCTGCATTTCTTCTTTGGTGATCACGTGATTCAGAAGTTTTAACTCTTTTATTTGTTCTTGTATTTCTTGAGGTTCAAGTTCGTTAATGTTTTTGTTCAGGTGTTTTGCAATTTTTTTTAAATTTTCTTTTTCTAAGCAGTCCTTTTGCCGATAGAGTATTTCAACAATATTTTGATCATCAAACGTGTAAATCTTCCCCTTTCCAGTGTTTAGAAAATCATCTGAATCTAGTTGGATTTTCTTAAGTTGAATTGACGAGAAACCTTTGACCCAGTCTTTTAGATTCTTGTCTTGTATATTGAATAATTCTAACTGATCATTTTCATTTAATTTTATATCAGCATTGGTGAAAAGGACCGTCCGTATCTTTTTATCTTTATACTCACTATTTTTACTAATCATATGAGCTGATATCACATATTTAAGCAGATTGAAATCACCTGTTTGATGTACGTTGAATAGATATGGAGGAGATATTTTTCCACTTTCTTGACCGTTACTGGTTTGTTTATGTTTCAATTGAACGAAAGTACAAATATTATCAATTTGTACAAGCACATCATCAAACTTTTCACATTCTGGAAGCTCATGATTAAGCCGGAAATCTTTGTTACTGATAATTCCTCGTACAAACACGAGTATCATGACCAATTCTTGATACGTTTCACCATGACTTCCTACATTTTTTTTCTTTTTTGCACATTTTTTCTTGTCTTTGTTCTCTCTCTTGTCCATTATTTATTGAAATAATTTGGTACAATCGTAATTTTGAAAATTGTTAATCTATAAAAAAAAAAAAATAAGATACATATTTTTATATGTCACTCAAAGTCGAGATCGACTCACACATCGCAGCAAAAAGATTCTGTAATGCTTTTGAAGGGACTTATCAAGGTTCTTTCTACCGAAAAATAGAAGATCGTGGCACAGCCAACTTCAAAATTGATTAAAATTTCTACAGTTCTATTAAATTACCGTTAAACAAAAAAAAAATTGTTTGTCGACACGGTTACATTTAAGAGCCACAAATAAATGAGTTCTCAAAACGTCCCAAAACACACTTTATCTTTCGAAGGTCGTATTTTAACTGATAAAAGATGCTCCATATAGCTGAAAAAGCCCGCAATCTTGACGGGTCGGAACGAGTATATTTTAAGACAAACCATACTTTTAAAAAGCAATCATTTCTTTGTTGAAAGCTCTCGAGCCATATGGTTTTTGGGGGCTCCAACATTAACAATTTTATTTGAAAAACAATTTAATTTCACCTCAATTAATATTACAATTTCAAAGGATCTTAAAGATTTTGCACAACACATTTAAGTTAATTTTTAACTATTTATTAATTAAAATACGACTTTTCGGGGATAAAGTGTGTTTTGGGACGTCCAAATACTAATGTAAGCATGAAAAACACGACTGTGAGTCACTCTTCATACTTTTATTTTTTTCCTTCATAAATTAAAAGATTTTTTTTACAATTTTTTTTTTTTTATTTTTTCCTTAAACTTTAAAATAAATTTATCTATAAAATAAAAAAGGACAAGAAAGATTGCTTTTATATAATTTGATACTTTAAATAAGTTTATCACTGGTAACGATTAATTTTAAATTAAAATTTAGAATGCATTTTTTAGGTTTTTACAGATAAAAATAATGAGATTTAAAAGCTATTACAGTTCAGTCGTTATTTCGTCTTGTGGCCTTAAACCTAATCGGAAAAATTCATCTTCCAGCCAGATGGTGCTACTTCGCACACCCGGTGAAGAACTAAGATAATCTTTGACATGATCAAAGGCATCTCCAAATGTATTTGCCTGTGATGCCGCCGATTGAGGTGGTGAAATTTTGTTTTCTTCTGCAGCTAATTGCTCCTCTAATTCATGTAAGCTAATTAGAGAGCCAAGCAATTGTTGTGTTTGTGAATTATTTGATGTATTTGTACTGGTGGCTGATTGTTGTGACTTAAAGGTAGAATGTTGACTGGATACCAGTCGGGCATCATATGGTGTGGTGGATGTTTGTAGGAATTCAATTAATTGTTCAATTTGTGGCTTGTAGCAATCAAGTGCTCGTTCAGCCCATGAATAGAGACGATTCCAGTCATGTGGTGGTTCGTGTAGTAACTCAACAGGCTTATTGAGGAGAATTAATATTTTTGCCAAGTCTCGAATCACAGGATTGTAAATGGAAGCTGCTTCGGAATCACCTGACAAGTGTAATTTACGTATTTGGCGTCTTGTATCATTCAACATCTGAAGAAAGTACTCAGATTGTGGACGAAGCTCACTTAATTGACGAAGAAAATCATGTCTCGTAATTTTATCATCAATTAAAACATTTCGTATTAACCGTCGACGATGTTTTTTCCTGATCAAAGATGCAGCGACTAGTAACATTGTAAAACACAAAATAGCACCTAATGTAACACCAACAAGTGCAGTTAAAAAAGAACCAGACAACCCCACTGGATAACAAATGCGACCCATGTAATCGGGAGCCGATGACCATATCTCAGTATAGCCGGTGGGACAATCATCAACACATCTCCGATCATCGACTAGGATCAAATTGGGACATTTCATACATCCACGAATGCCACATTTTAAACAGGCAGGATCGACATTTGCTTCAGCACAACCTAAAATGAGATAAAAAAAAGTAAAGAAATTAAACAATTGAATCGAATTCAAAATTAACATAAGATAATTTATCATTGAAAAGGGCACATATACCACCCACTAAAATGAATTTTTTGTCCAAATACCATAAATAAATACAATGCATAATTTTAACATATAATGCTCATTATTATTGTTTTGTAATAAGGTGATAAAAATAAATAATCATGTATTATAAGGTGTAAAATTTTTAAAATTCAACGTGAGCTATGAATGCTTTCTCATGAATAATTATATGGCATTTTGTGTACATACACATGCAATAAATAATATTTCCGTGTGATCAAAAAAAAAAGTCACAAAGGTATTTAAAAAAAAATATTATTATTGGTGGAATGCATGTTTTGACACGATTTGAGCCAAAAAATGAATTAAATTAAAAGTCAAATCCCACGTAATTGTCATTGTCTTTAAGGGAAATTTAAAAAAAATATTAATGAACCTTTCGTATAGTTTTATTTTTAAATTAAATGCACCATGTTATGTTATAAAAGATTGTTAAAGTTAATTTTGACCTTAAATGGAGGTAAAAGACGTAAAATCTACATAAACCAATATGATTTCGAACTTTATCGTGATAATAGGACATTAATTTTATTTTTAAATTTAAATGATGAATTAAAATCGAATCATAACACCACTTAAAAATATTTTTTGTTTTTGGATATCGGATCATGTAATTTTTTTTTGTATGATGGGAATTAATTTTAAAAGGCGATTGGGGTCTTAAAAGAGGACAAAATGTCAATTATTGTGGATAAGATCACTTTACAACGATTTACAAGTCAAAATACAATAAAATCACACACTTGTATTCAAATGGCTCAAATAATATCCAATAAATTGCAGCAATAATAATAATAATATTATTATGAATAAGAAAATAAATAAAAATAAAAAACAGTTAACTATTCCAATGTAATACAAATTAGGAAATTCAAGATGACCATTTTAGATAATTTCAGTTATATTCATTTGAATTCATGCGTATCTCGTATTTTTTTTCGTAAAATCTTTTCATAGTAAACAGCTGCCATAATGCTATCTTGATATGCTGTTTAATTTAAAGTAACAAGTCTATTTATATTATTATTACAAAGAATTTAAGCAAACTCGATCGAGAAAGCACATGAACTGTAAAATGATTTTCCAGTGAATTGTGCTACCTTTTTGTAAAGTGTGGTCTATTGAGAATAGAAATATTTTGAATAATTAAGGGAAATTGTTTAACTTGAGTGATGAAAATAACTTGAGGTAACTGAATCACTGAAAAATACAGCCAAGGAAGTTTAATTTCGATGAGTGTTAAAATGATCGATAAGAGTAGAACTACAAATAAGTCAAAAGGGTACATTTTTCAACAGGTGATTTTTTTAAGTAAGTATGCATATTTTTTTATGGTGACATTTACACTCATCACACACACACAAATACATTTATATCTTATCTCTCATAATAATCATTCAATTAATATTTTTTTTTAGTTTTGATTGAACACGGCAAGGAGAAGGTTCTTAAGTGTTTTTGAAATGTATTTTAAAGATTTTAAAAAATTTTTATAATGTGACTTAGTCCGCTTTCAAAGTTAGGATAAAAATTAGAAGGAGTTTCAAATGACCGGCAGAGAATTCAATGATCTCCTTACAAATAAGTGCTTGTTTGCGTCACGTCTACTATCGAGTAAAAATTACGCAAGCATTACCAGTTTTTCAAATTTATACTCTTCTGCTTGGGTGATTTAGGTAAAGGCGATCGTTACAAGTTACCCCCGTATCTGCACATATTGAGTCTTTTGAACAAGTCGAACATAGGAACATTCAAATTCCATCAAGCTGCATGGGATGATAAACTCAGACGTTCAATCGAATTCAATTCAGCATCAGGACATCCTACTGAGCCTCGGAAACCACAAACTACTTAAAGAAAATACTTCGAGATCTAGATATCAGTCAAAAAATATTAACACAGTAGTATTTCATCAATACTTAACCATTAAAAAGCCAAGTTACGAAGTTCTTCAAGGAGACTTATTATCACCTTACTCTATACAATATATTTATACATAGCAATCCTTCAGCCTTCGATTGTCAAATTGCCATGTTTGCAATCAAAAATTATAACGCTATTTCAGACCCTGGAAAGTCAAAGTGAAGGAAGAAAAGACTAAGGCAATGTAAAACAATCGAAAATGACGTCAAATTTCCAAAAACTCAAATGAGGAGAATACCAGAACAACTGGTCCCTTGAAATAAAATTTCTAAAAGTGATGTTCGATAAAAATTTCTTTAACACCTAAGTGGTATACATTCGTAAGTTTTACGAAGTAGGTTCTTATTTTTCATATATGTCTCTAAAGGGATGTCATAGGGATCTGATTCTTTCAGTACCTTCTAATTATTGTAGAAACAACAATTTAATACTGTTGTGGAGACTTTTTATTAGTTACATCATAAAGAAATTAGACTATTCTTCGTAAATTTTACGAATGTATACCTTTTGTTAAAGTTTATTTTCTGGAAAAAATAAATAAAACTTTTGAAAATTTTAAGCATTTTTAAATGTTTTCGTAAGACAATTCATCAATATACCAAAAATAACGAAAACATAACTGAAGTTTTAAAAATATTAGCAAATATAATTCAAATTTTAAGCTTGTTTTGTATGATTTCTTTAACTAAAACTTTCAAATAAACGCTTTCAGGTTGAAAGCCTTATTGACAGTACATCTCATTATTTTAGAGAGACGATAAATGCTATCAGGATCAACTTTTATGTTATTTTACATTCAAAATTTATTGCAGATATAAGATAACTGTAAAATGGACTCAAATTTTAATTCAATTTGTTGTTTTTAGAGTTAGTCTATGGTTCAAAAGGCAAATAAAAATTATCATTTTTTCAACTCCCGTGTGACGCAACTCCGAACGATATTTCAAATATACCTATCTTAGAATAAGCTTTAACCTTTACACTAAGAATGTTTTTATTTGAAAAAGAAAATCTTATTAGTAATGGTGAAAAAGTGGCTTCATTTTTAGACGACTACTAAATGAACCTAAGAGATAACCAGAGAGCAAACAATTGCAAACAATTTGCTAATTATATTTATTTGCTAGTTGTGTCTTGTATTATTTCATATTATAATCATCAATTTTAATGACTATTACGATAATTTTTGCAAAAGTAAAGATCTCACATAGTTACTGGGGTCTCAAAATTTGTTCGTCAAATTTACGAATGTATACCTTTAACCTAATACAAAATAAGTATACCACTTAGGTGTTAATGATCATACATTTAATATGCATTAAAAAAATCCCATAAAGCCGTCCGAATTCTGTATAACATGCTCAACATAAAATCTGCTCTAAGTTCATTCAATAAATTGATACTCTACAAAGAAGCAATTCGTCCAATACTTGTTTATGCAAGTCCCATATTAACAAACGTTGCTCAAACACATCTCAACAAGCTCTAAATCTTCCAGAAAAACACTCAAAACAAAAAACTTGTTTAAACAACACTGAGTTGTTAAAAGAGAAGAACTAATGTCTTAACTAAAATCAAGAGTTAAACTCCCTTGATACTCAATTTGGACTAGTGCTCTTCACTATTTTATATTATTACTTCCAGAACTGATCAGACTCATCCTCACTGTCAATAAGTCTAATTGTGAAACCAGTAAATCAAAATACTTCCCAAACAATCAGTTTAAAGTTGCAGTTCATTCCTCTCATGTCCAGACATCATGCAGACACTCAGACATCTGTCTAGATCTCTAATCACTCATCTTTTTTTAATTATTGTTATCTAATATTATGTTACATTTCATCATCATCATAATTAAAAACCAAATCATCGACATCATATAATTAAATTGAAATTTTTCTTAACATTTATTTAAACAAGTCCACAACTTGTGTTGACATAAACAAAACTTATTACATTGAATTAGTTTCTAATAACAATATAAATAATAATAATAAAAGTACAACTGCAACAAAAGTGCATTGTGCTATTTGGTATGTCTCAAGTATGTGAAAACATTAGAAGAAAAAAAAAATTATAAATTATATTTATAAAATAGCAAAATTTACAACTTTTTAAATCAAAACAAGTTTCCATAAGTATATTGGTCAAACACGAACATGATTTTAAGGAACGTTGTGTGAATATTAAAAAAAAAACATATTCATAATAAGTAACAATTTAACTAAAATAAAAGCTAAAAGCTACAAATAATTGACATTTCAATTTAAAATTATTTGCAGTATCTTGATTATAATTCACTTGACTTTTTATTTTTTTCTTTTTTTATTTAAATTATTGCAATGTAAGTTTGTTCTAATCTAGGTAATAATACTAATAAATAATAATAATTAATATTAATTTTTAATTTTTTTTTGCTATTATTAAAACAGGTCACATATTGTTTTTTATGAGTCATTGAGTCACCACACGTTTTGTTTAAATAAAATCTTAAACCACATCAAGACATCAAGTAAAACAATAAAAAAATGTTTAGTTAACTAAACAAAAAAAAAGAGAACCGCATGGACACATGTCAAGAGTACTGTAAATAAAATGTGATAGGCATGATCTGAATACATTAAAAATTTTATTTGAGACTCTTAATGAGACAAAAAAATTCTATTAACGATAAAAAAAAAATCTTGCAAATCAAGCCTCTTATTCAAATGAACTTCAAGCAATGACTCAAATAATGAGTGACTTGAGACTTTTTTTCTCTCTCAGACAGAAAGCACTTGAATTTCAAATTCAAACATTTCTCGCAATAAATTGTTTGTTTTTAATCCCTTCTGAATGCTAAGTAGATTCCCACGTTGAATTTCAAGCAATTTCACATCAAAAATGTTTCAGTTTTAATGAAGAAATTTTTTTATTCTGAAATTTTGCTTTAAACTACAGTCATTGAACGCAGAATAAATGATTTAATTTTGTTTTTTTTACTAGTATTATAGTTCTATCACCTTCTTAATGATCTTAAGCATTTTAATTTTGATTCATATTTAAGATATTATATGAGGATTAGCTTAAATTAACGTGCTTAAAAGGCAAAGCGACTACCACTGATTTTTTGTTGTTTGATTTTGTTTTGAGCTGATTATGAATGCTAATTCTTTGTGTAATTTTAAATGAAGTGAAGCTCTTCGTAACTGAAATCGACCTTATGATAGATAAATTCCAATCAGGCAAGATTTTCAATGCATAGGTTAGTATTTTGAAGCGTAGTTTGGCAATTAATCTTTGAAAATAATTTAATCCCTTGAAATTAACTAGAAATAAACCGATGAAACGGACAGCGCGCAGGACGAAGAGCGTCAACTGTAATGGTTGTTTGGCGAGCATCTACAAACCACTGAGAACACGGTTTCCAACTCGTCTCCTACTGGTTTTGGGTTGTGAGTGTATTACCTTGTGTCAAAAAAGTTTGTTCAAATCCATCTTGAATGCGTCCATGTACCATGAGAACGTGCTAGGACTATCAAAGCTTCATACAGCAGAACATTCAAATCAAAAATAAAACAACAAAGTCATAATTGACCGACAACCCATAATTAAAATTCATCACACTTTAAATTTTGCGCCTACAGTATTTTACGTAATTTAATATCCATCTGTCAAAAATGGCATTTCATATTGTTATTGAATAATAATATTAATAAATTATACAAATAAGAGGATATTGAACATAAATGAGAAAAGAATAACTTTCTTCATATTATAAGGAAAAAACCCAAGAAATAACAAAATGACACTAATCCTTTATGCTCATTATTTTCTCATTACACTATTTGTAATTTCTTTATATAAAATCTTGAATCAAATTTTTAAGTTTAAAGTGATTATTAAATAAAGTTTCAGAGAGACAGTTTTGTTATAAAATTTAAATCATAACAATAATAAAATTCAAAACAATAAAATTAAAATGCTCAAATACATCGCTGATAGGTGAAGGGCGTTGAAAGTGTGACGCATTTAAGTCTTAATTTTATGTCCATTCGGGAAGTGAAGTGAAATGAAATGAAAAGTGAATGAAAGAAAAATAAAAACAAATAACTTTTATTAATTAATTATATGTGTATACAAACAAATGAAACGTCACACTAGCTTACAAAATGTCAACACCCGCATAAAAAACTGAAATAATAATAATAAATTAATAATAATAATATTATTGCCTATTTTATAATGATCATCTATCAATATCAGTGTCTATCTGTGTAATGATCACGATATGGGAATAATATATCAAGTTGTTGCATTAAAAACTTATTCATTTTACTCTTGTGGATTGGAAATCAATTGATGTAAGTCGATAACGATCGTAATAAAATAATGGAGATACGTAATTAATTTGATAAAGTCATTATGATTATGGGTTTTAGTTTTTTTAATGATATTTTCTTATATATTGTTAGTTAGCTGACGGATGATCAGAGACAGAGAAATATCTCTTTGTAAATGACAAGATCGCCTTCAGGTCAAAAGGTCATCGTTGTCAAAAAATGGAAGTGAGACCAAAATTTTTCCAGAAGATTTCTCTTAATGTCAGGTCTCTTGGCTCTCTGATGCTAAGACAATGTGAATAACTAACTTTTAAACTCCTAGGACAGTAAGCTTTCGTTATGTTATGATAATGTTGAGGATTTAATCTTGGAAAACTATACCAGAGGATCGAGACTCTATTTAAGGGCTTTTAACTGGCAATTTATGACAGCTCAGGCTCTGATTGATCCAATGAGCATTACTGTCCAATCTTTGTGATAATTTATGGATTCAAATGTTTGTAATTCATTAGTAAGCTCAACATTAAGATTTTAAAAGTGGCATTTTAAAAATATGATTATTAATAGAAAGTTTTTTTCAGTATAATTATTGAAATATCACAGTAAAAATGTAACCCATCAACCGCAATGATGATGTTTTAAGATTGAACTGATTAATGTATCAATCAAATAATAATTTAACCACAGTCAATTAAATGAAGGATGAACATCGAAATGGAAGTTCAAATCTGTATCGCAATCCATTTCATATGCAACGAGTTCGAACCTGGTAAGTACAAGTATTATCTCGATTCAAATCTGTATTTTCAAGTCTTATAATTATCATAAAGATGTTCTTAGACTTCAAAAATTCATGGAAGAATAATAATTATTAATTCAATTCATATTTAAAAAAACACAGTGTTAATTAAATTTAAAATTATTAATACGTAAAACGGAAATTAAAACCATATAGGCATGAAATGGTCATACATCACATTCAGAAAGAACCTCAAATAACAAATGATCATACCGTAACAAAAAATTTGCGATGATATAAAAATATTAATAAACATAAATAAAATATGAGTGTTTCAATTCAACCCAATTTAAACGTCAAGTTAAGGTCATTTTTGTATTTGCTCAAATTTACATTGTCAGAATAAAGTTAAAAATTGATATAACTTGTTCTATTGTTAATATGCCAATGGTCACAAAAAAAATGAAATCTTTATCTTTAACAATTTATTAATAACAATAATTTACTAATGAAATCACAGCACAAAAAAAAAACATTGAAATCGAGAGTCACCCAGTTAACAAACAATTGAACGTATGAAATTTTAATGAAAATTGATAATGTTTTAACTTGATTAACTGTTTTTTTTTTATTTATTCATATCTTTTTTTCTTCTAATGTTCTTTTCTCACTTAAAAGCAAATAAATCGCAATAAAATAAAAAATAATTGTAATCGTGACATGTTTTGCAATGGGATTAGCAATGTGAAGTATTTTTAATTGAATATTAGCTGAATTAAGTGTTTGGTATGTTTGTAATGCTTTTATAATGTTTATTTATTATTATTGCCACCTGTGATTAAAAATTTTATAAAGTGTTTGATACATATTTAACATATTTTCTTATAATAAAAGGACAAAATAGCCCTCAAAGTATTATTGTTTCGATATTCTTCAAATGCATTGAAGAATGAAGTAAATATAAACATAAAATTATTCAATTAAAAACGGAAATTTAATTTAAAAATTAAAATACGAGCATACGCACAAATACCAGAAATTAAAAACAATTTAATGATAAATTTAACTTTGACCTGGAAACACAAACATAAATATCAGACATTAAAAGCCACACACACATACAAGCTCATTTGAAACAAATAATTTTAATGCATTGTTTGTTCTAATTATTAATACTTTTAATGTGATAAGTGTATAAATGAAACATATTATTCAAAAGTTAAATATGATATTTGAATATTCTAATTTGTAATGCATCGTAAATATTTGTTCAGTTAACATTTAAACTGAGAATTCAAAATAAAAGAAAAGTAATCAAAAGAAAACGAATAGCGCAACATTAAACAAACCGTTTAATATTTTGGGTAAGCATTAACAGATCAGTCATGTAAAAAGAAAATAGTTACTATCATAAATCGATAACGAGCCCGCTTAGGTTTGTCTGTATTTCTATTGAATTTTTTTCAGTTACATCAAAATCAATTATACATCAATTCATTTGCAGATATTCGATAAAGTGTTTAAAAATCTCTTAACATGATTTGCAAAATTCCTCTTTAATTTCTTAGAAGTAAAAAAGACGTTAATCAAGAAAGATTTACTGTGAGCATCTAAAATAAGGTAAGTCTGTACAAAAATATACTAAAATTGATAAGGCGAAACCGGATCTCGGAACTTACTTGACTTACTATCTTAATATTTCAATTTTAAAAATCTTGAAAATTGAGCCCAAGCCTGTAAATAGATATTAAGTTTTGAAAATTCTATAACTATCAATCTTTTAACTGAAGGTAAGACATCGTCAAGAAAGAAGAAACTGAGATTACTTTTATATTAAAATTTTCAAATAATTTATATATTTACCTAGAAAAAGTATGGCTAAAACAAAAGAAGAATTGGTATGCTGATGTGGCAACTAGATCTCCTACCACCAACAACCATAATGAAGGTTGGAACCGGATGTTTAAAGGGACCTACAGAAAACATGAAAGATAAAACATTGGAACTTTCATACAGTCCATGATGTCTTCTGTAAAGTCCTGTTGATTGAATTTAAAAGAAAACCAACCTTTTATCTCCACTCCAAAAATTTCATCGTAAGCATAATTGTTTTATTCAGCCGATGTACCGCTGGATGATATTAGAGATAAAATTTATTAAGAGTGAAGTAAAAAAAGAAAAGAGAGAGAGTTTTTATTACCTAGAGAGTAAAGGGTACACCTATTTTAATTTCGTATTTCAAGTTAATATCAATTTAATAGGTGAACAATCAAGACAAATAAATATATTTGATGTTTTTAAAATAAGTTAATTTCTTCTATCAGATCATTTTCTCCCCGTCTTATCCAACCGTCTACACGAATTTTTAAGTTAAGAGATAGAGTAAACACGATTCTTTTGATTTTAATTTAAAAAAAAAAATCAATATGAATAAAAATTCTAGGATAAAACCGGCTCAAAGGTTATTGGGTTAAATATTGATGGTTGGCGGTGAAAAGAAGGCAATTTTTTGAAAATAACTTAATTTCTTATTTGAAGTTGGTTTTTCTAGATTCATTGTGTTGTAATCTTTTACGGATATCTTTACCTCAATAATCTTCTTCTTTCATAAACATAAGCTGCCAAAAAAATTTCAACGTAAATGATACAGAAATGCACTTACATAAAACACTCATCACCACATTTCTCAATTCAAAATCTCAAATAACATTTTAATGTTGCCATACATTTCCATTTAAACGCGTGCATTCAAACATAAAACTCCACTGATAATATCCATAAATTGTATTTAAGCAGTTTATTACTGTTCTTACTAGCATTATGAGTGTCGGCTTATAAGGCCTTGTTCCGCTATTGTTCCAATTTAACAAAAATAAACTAAAGATTAAGTACACATGAATAATTTTTCTTATACTTTTTATGATTTAATTTAAAATGTGAACAAAAAAATTACGTTACTTTTCTTCAATAAGTTACAATAAAACAAGCAAATTCATTGAATCTCTTACATTCATAAAATTAATATAAAAAAAAAACAATTTTTATCATGACTTGTATCGCTATTAAATTGTAAAATTTCTTATAATAATATAACGCTAATGGTCAATGCACCCAAAAATTGCATATCATAATGTGATAAGAAAAATATTAAACATTAACAACAAAGAGCATTAAATTTAAAACGAAACAAAAATAAACTTAAATAAATGTAAAGACAGTTGAATTTTTGAACCAAATATTTGATTTACAAAGAGACCCCAGAATTTGTAACAGATGTTTCAATTAAAAATAAAAATGAAAGAAATGAAATCATTTAATACCACAGATAAATTAAAATGCATTAACACCAAGGTTTATGATATTAATTGAAAAAAATATCACAAGTGTTAAAAGTGCATTTAAATGCAGCAAAAATCACCTACTGTTTTATTGATTTCAATTGTGTCCCTTCAGTTTTTAATGACGAAAATCATGACATTGAATAGGATTTTTGTATTATTGCAAAAAAAAATTATCATCATGACACATTTCAAATGATATACCTTTAATTTTGTAAAAGAATAATAGGAAACAGGGTGAATTGGAACAAAAAGAGGGCAAATGATGTTAAAATGAAAATAAAATAAATTAGTCTTAATTAAATTTGTTGTGATGATAAATTAGTTTTTTTGTATTGTATTGAGGGACTTATGAATGATGTGTGTTCCCATAAAATAGTGTTGAAAGATTAGTTTAGATTAGATCTAAATTTTTATAAAGACTGAATTATGAGCGTTATCTCATTAAAACGGAAATTTATCAACAGATGGGTGTTATTTTTTTTGTTTTGTATCTCGATCTCATAAATTTTTGTAATTAAAGACAGTAGTTAATTAAAAATTATGACAATTTTTTTTTGTGTGAACAAGTGCTTCATGATGACCTTTGGCCCAGTAATACACATTTTCAAATTTTTTCTATGAATTTCCTTCATAAGCATGCTATGTCATGAATCAAACAACCCGCACTTGTTACAAGTCAAAAATTTTATTCAATATTATTATGTAAACCACAGTATGAAATTAATTTTAAACATCCAATACTCAGAATGTGGTCTCTTTGATAAAATAATATTCAATAATCATAAAAAAGATAGTATCATATGTTTGTATATGTTTTGATGGAACAGAAAAGAAAAAAATCTTTATAGACCTCATGTGGTGGCTCAAAGCTACATGTAATAAGAATAAGAGTGCCAAAGTTTTTTGTTCAATATTTCTTTTTTTTTTTGATAACATCACAAATTTATATCTATCAAGTATTTTTTGGATGATATTTCTATTTTCGATGATATTTCAATGTAAAATGTTCAATATGCTTAAAAAAAGTTACAATGTTTTAAAACTATAAGAGTGGCGTGAATACTTTTATGTGAGATATCATGAGAATAATTTCTTTTACCTGAGACTTTCATTGAACCTGAATATCGTTGAATATGAATGAGTTTTTTAACATACTTCTCATAAATTGAAGTAAAATTAATGGGATGAGTTTTTCAAGAGACACTTGTTAGATGTGTGTGGGACTTCTTGAAGTGTTAAATATTGCAGTTATTGTAATTGAAGTTGACTTTTTTTAGTTGAAGAAATTTAATGAATTAATTGTGGTTTAATTAAACATGGAAAGGGAAGGTTGCGGGGCATCAAATACAGACATGGGACTCAACGAACGGTGTAGAAGAGTTGATATAATTTAAGGTATATCACCATGATCTCGATAAGTGTTATAATGATCAATATCATTTTTAATCTCTATCAGCTTAAGTTGAGAATAGACCTGGACCATGGTCGGTCCAAGGAATGAGACAGTACGAAATTGAAGCCATATTGAAATTCAAAGCTCATTCTATCAAAACGTAGTTAAATATCCCTCATACAGGTCAAAGAGCTCGTCTCTCGCAGGTTTGTTAACCTTTTGATCCCTCTTAATACAATATGATGTTGTTTCACTCTTTTAACGACATTTTCAGTCAAACCAATAAGGTACCCTAAAGCTCTATTGGCAAGCTGAGCCTTGAGATTGGTCACGAGGCTGAGATGTTGTTTAAAGAACATTAAAGCCACTCTATCAATGATAACATAAAAATGAAACTTTCGTTGTCACGATACTTCTTCTTTAAAACTTCCAGATACACAAAATCAGTTTCTGAACCATAGTGATTAGTATAATTTATATTCTTTTATTTTTCAGCAGTTTCTAGGATGCTGGTCAAGTTTTATTTTGTTGCTACATGTTTTGTGGATGCTGATTGTCCTGAGATGTTGAGTGTTGAGACACTGTATGAAGGTCGTATTTTGCACATACTTAAATCCTTTTTATTATGTCAAAACTGAGAGTATTCATTAAACTGTTCTCAGAACATTTTCCTGAGCCTGATGATTGAAATTTAACTACAGAAAATGGAGTTTTGACCCAATTAATTTTAACGGTTTTTCACTTCAATCTTTTCAAAATTGAGACAGGTTTTAAATTCCAGCCTAAATTTTTCACTGTAAAAAACTCTTTCTGTGTGGTAAATGGTAACAAATTCCATTCAAGTCTATTTTTTTTCCTTGTATCATTTAATTTTAATCACACTATTTTACCACCATTGACTTACAATTTATCTTTATTTTTATTACACTTTTAAAGTCGTTCAGTCAAATACTTTATCATTACAAAGAACGAACCAGCTAACTAACAAACTAAAAATAAAATAAATAACAGAGCAAAACCAATTTGTTTAAATCGAAAAACATTTTATTGCAACTTTTAATCATTTTATTCGTACATCGAGTGTTTATTTTATTATTTATATTTTTAAAAACATTCATATAAATAATAAAATCTTAAAAGAAAAAAATATTATCAATTTAATGTAAAGAGTACATTATTGCAAATTACTTGTAAAACGTACATTTTAAAATTGAATTTCAATGCAAAAAAAAAAAATTAATTTTAAATTGAAATGCAATCCAAGTAATTTTACTTTATTTTATCATAATCTTAGTAAAATGGCATTTGATGATAAAAGTTAAACATATAAATGACATGTGTTCAATTCATTAAGTTTTATAGTTGCATTTAATAAAAGTTAACACGATGAACGTGATTTGAATGAAATTTTTTGAATTTTTTTTATGATTAATGTGATTAATGAAAATTTTATTTTGATCATTAAAATTGATTAAGAGTCGATTTTAAAATGAAAATTGAAATTTTACGTGCAATTTCAATGAAAATGACATTATAATTGGATTTGAATTCCAAAGAAAAAAAAATTAAATAAAATGTAAGAACACCCATAATTCAAGAAAAATTTTCATTTTAACTTGAAATTATAAAAATTCTTGATTGTAATTTATGTCTTTCACAAAATTTTTGTAAAAAAACGCACTTCGATAATAACAAAAATAATAGTTCCCTAAGGCTGATATTAAAATTACTTCACAATAATTTAAGACGAAAAAAAAACAAAATTATTTATTCTTAACCTTTTAAAAATGTTTTTAACAAGAATTTTAAGGTTAATTTAAAAATAAAAATAAATGAAATGTTGATGCACTTTTACCAGATACTTTCAATAAAAATTTACAATTTATAAACAGAGAAAAAATGTTGAGACATTAAACAGAAACTTAAATTAAAATACCAGATCAAATGATGATGGAATTCCATTTTTACCTTCAAAATACCAAGTTTAAAGGTAAGAGAACGAGTCAAAGTGTCTAGAACTCTTCATTCACGACTTAAAGAAGGAGTTTGTTTATGCTAGAGATCATGGTGAACATAAACAACTTCAAAGTGAATCTATTTAACACTGTTAGACCACCATCAATGTTAAATTGTAATTTTTTTCTTTGTGTTGTCATTTAATCGTAGTTGATACAGACTAGAAAGGGCCCTCATGTTAAGTTCCTTTTAAATTAATACCGTTTGTTTATTACAATTAAATATGGTCGATGATTGAATTTGATCAGCACTGAAGATTGAAAAGAGTGATCATTTAATCAAAAGTTCACCAGATGTGTATAGCGAAAGTCTACTTGAAAACAAAGAGGGTCATTCTAAGATTAGAAACGTCAAATATTACAAGTCAAAGACTTTCAAGCACTTACAAGGAAGACCCAGCACACAGACAGATCTGGTTTAGATAAGATATGAAACTTCACCGCTGACTCAATGGTTCTACTATGTTCATACTATTTCAACTGAAGGTTCCATAGTAAGCGTCTTTTATCTATTGTTTAACCACGTGGGACCTACAATTTATACTGTCATCCGACCCGGTCGCCCCTAAAAATCCCATAGTCTTTTATCTATTCAAAGGCATACCAGGCAC